>JAIPRK010000276.1:0-125124 GCA_025469195.1 Chaitophorus viminalis
TAAAAGTCAAAACTTTTTTTGGTTTTGTTACTGATTGTGGCCATTGTATATTCGTTTAATACTATCATTGATTATAAATACCTACTAGTATACTAGATAATATATTCAAATAAAAGTACATTTTCCCCAAGTAGTAAATAATAGCTTGATCACAATTCGACAAACTCTCTGTAAGAAATATGATATAACGCATGAGTATTTTCATAAATGTATATTATCATGTTTCTACAACATTTCGTTGGGGAAAATATAATTTTATAAACTAAATTTTATATATCACATTGTTTAGCTATTTTATTGCTCAAAAATATTTTCAAGCATATTTTATTAAAACTATTTCGGATTCATTCAGTTAAGATATAATTATCAATATTTTTCAAAGCTATTAGTTGTTTTCGATATATTCTGATAACTAATACGCATACCAAATTTTTGGTTTGTCTGATTATGCAGTTAATTGATTTCTTCCGATTCTTAGTTTTTATACTTTGCAGTATACTTTTATTTTTAAATATTTCTATGGAATTAAATTACCATTAAAAACACATAGTTACATCATATTTAGTTACTTTCTCATGGTGGCACTAGTCAAGAGTACACCATATTGCCATAGCCATTTATCATAAAGGCATCCACAGATTATATTGTTAAAATATATTTATGGTATATTGGTGTACAGATGAAGGTAAAACTTAAAGAGGTAATATGGATAAAAAACAACTCATTTATTATTATAGTTTTTTTTTTTCATAATATGGATATACATTATAATGATTTTACAAAACAAAAACAAAAAAATAAAAACAAAACAAAACCATAATAAAATGACCCAATTGAAATATCGGGGCAAATTACCGGGAAAAGCAAGTTGGACATTGTGTGTTAAACATATAATAATATAATAATATACTGAAAATCAAATAATAAAGACAATCTTCTCTTACACGATACAATAAAATAATAATAATAATAATAATAAAAAAGAACATTTTGAATATGATATACTCGGGTAAAAATAAAGTTTAAATCTTCTTTAATGGATTTGTCCAACATTACTACATTTAAAAAATACGTAGTATACAAAAAAAAAAAAAAAATAAAATAAAATAAAATATTTATTAGAAAAACGTACAAAATTCATAAAAAATAGGAGTGATGAAAAAAAAATGCACACAAATAATATAATTTAGCATAGGCTATTTTTTTAGCATTTATCTAAACTAAGTATACTACAAAAGAATATTTTATTTTTATTTTCCATCTCTATTATAGTAAATAATTAATTATGTTTATTATAATTTTTTTTTAATATAAAGTTAACAAAAAGCAAAATTATTGAACTCAAGTCTCACTTTCCCTTCCAGCTGGCAACATGATAATATATTTTGTGTCTTTGAAGTTAAAATATATGCACTTACAAGTAAAAAATTCTATGATGAATAAAATAATAAAAAATCCCAGATAAAATACAAAAAAAAAAAAAAAAATTGAATATATTGTTAAAAATGACGCAAGTTACTTTAAATTAATTTTAATTTTTTGGACAAGAGATCAATATGGTCAACAACATTAGAAAATTTGCTACAAAAATTAATTAGACCATTGAGTATTAATAATAATAATAAAAAAAATGTATATAATAACAAATAAATAAATAAACCATATATATGTCTGTTCTTATAATCATTCTTATTGATCATATCACAGTCCTGCCTATTTAAATATAAAATGAAAAAAAAAAAAAAAATACAATATGTTTGTGTATGTGTACTTGTGGATTTTACAGTAATATAATATCATCTGTGCTACGAGATACAATAATTATTAGCTTATCAATCCAACAACAACGGCACATGGTAATCATCGTCAATAACAAATCGTGGTAAGATATTAGTTAAACAAATTATACAATAAATTTTACTAAAATTTGTCAAATAGTTTATATAATAAATAACATAAATAGTTTTCATAATATTTTTGATGTTTTAAAAGAGAAAAAAATACACTAATAATAACAATAATTATCAAAAATTTAAAAATGTGAAGTGATATATTTTTGTTGTTATTTGTAACGATATATTATGATAATTGATGATAAATGGGATTGTATATTTTAAAGACTTTGCGACTGTTCAAATTATATGCGGTTGGCTTGCAGCAAACAGCTTATTAAATAGGTAATTCATTATAGTATGGAAGAAAATATTGAGCCACAAGAAAAAAAAATGTGTATATTATATGTAAAGATTTCAATTGTCGTAATTATTATCATTAACCAATTCGCAAGAATGAGAATAAAAATATCTAGGAATTGTAAAAAATAAAAATAAATGGGCAAAACAAAACAACATATTTACACAGAGAGATAATTGAACTATTAAAAAAATGAAAACAAAATATATTAAGTGGTAACCAAACCCTTACAGAAAACCGGACGAGTTATAGTAATTATTATAAATTGACTTGAAAACAAAAAAAGTAAGAAAAAATATATTTAGCCAATTTCACCCTATAAAAGAGAAAAGAAAAGAAAAACGAGTTAACGATTCAATAAAACGAGCATTATGCAGTTAAAAAATAAAAGATGTAAAAAATACTGTATCACAGCCAAATACATGTATGTCAGAATGGCCAGCGAAATAAATACAAGTAATTACATAATATTAAAATTTTGTAATATAATTATAAAAGGTTTTTATATTTTTAATATGAAAATTAAAATTATTCCCCTACCGTAAAAACCACACAAGCCAAAACACTAAATGACAAACAGACGTTATTATACATAAACACCAATGAACACTTAAAATAATGCTTTTTCTTACTTAGCATTTATCATAGATAAAAGAAAAAATTGACTATTTATTTAGTTTTTAATATCTCAAAATTTCTATGACTAATTTTGAATAATATTTGTAATTTTAATATTACATAAAATATCAGTTTGCCAGCATAAAAAGTAAAATCATTAGTTATAAAGTTATTAAATATATTTGTTGGAAATGTTAACTGTTAAATTATTATTTTTATTTGTTTAAACGAATGAGCAAGAGAAAAGGAAAAAATTAACTACTTTTTATATTTGTATTATTAAATATGGCTCCTGTGCTTAGGAACATTATGGGCTAACAATAATTTGACTAGAAACTAGTAAAATCTGACTGCCAAAATATTTTTCAATTTTTTTTTTTGGTTTTTTTATTTTTACATATTATTAATAAAACTAATGTATATAATGAAAAAATTCGCTATAAATATATTATATATTTTAGGTGCGATTAAAAAACTTATCGATTCATGATAAAATTACACTAAAATTTTTCCCCCAAAAAAGAAAAACAACAATTTGCCTAAACCATAATTATTTTGTTTTTTTTTTATTTTTATTTTTATTTTTTTTATGTACATAGTGAAATTTATCATTACTTCCTATATCAAGTGCAAGAAAACACAGTATTATCTATTATTATTATATTATAAATCACCATTTCAGAAAAATGAAATTTTTATTTTTTATTTTTTTTATTGAAAAATGTAGAATTTATATTTTAACTTAAGTACAATGTATTTAAATTGCTTGTTTTTTGATTTGATCTTCTCAGCTTTACGTTACCGAATTGAATGACAAAGAAAACTGAGGTATTAGAGAAGGGAGATAAGGGGAGAAGGTATATAATTATTATTAGACTAATATGACTGTACGATAATCGATAGCACTGAGGTCAAATATTAAAGAATAGTATTCTACACATATTCTTTTAACATTAATTACTGATATGATTTTATTAAGTTTGAATGAGAAAAAATTACATTCTCAGAACATAATAGATGGTGTATGAAATTTAGAAATCAATGTGATTTTAGTAAGTTCTTATGAAATATTAATGCATATGAATTTATTTTGTATTTATACAGTGCTACCGACCTATCAAACAAATTGTTTTATAATATGTTGATTACATTTATAATGATGAAATATAGTTAAAATTTTTTTTTCTTATTAACAATACTTTAAAGCCATAGTTATATTTTTAATAATGTCTAGTTTCAGAGGAAAAATGAGAGAAAGGGATAGAAGACTTGCGTTAAGCGTGCCTCAAAATTGAGGTATTTTATAAAAATTATTGGGTTCCTAAAGGTATAGTAGAGTATATTAAAAATATAGAGAATTATTATAAAAAATAAAGGTAGGTTTTTAAAAACTAAATACTATCAATATCAAAAAACAAATAACGAAACATTAAAAACTTCTGAAAACTAAATAACATTCAACAAACGTTATTTATTTTTTACTTAAAAAAAGGTAATACAAATTTTGATGAGAAAACATCAGTTTTCATTTATGTGTAATTTTAAATATTTTCTTTTCTTATTTTTAACTTTTAAAGTTTTAGAATTGGTAACTAGGCTAAGACGTAACGAAGCTGCCTAAAAAATATAAAAAAGAAGTAGAAAAATATATATAATATCGTATTCTTTTTATTTATATTGTAATTTAAAACGTCGGCGAAAAACCAGGAGAAGGGTACACCTATTGTTTGCATAGATACATGCATACATTTAATTTACGAAACATTGCACATTGATAATTAATTAATTTATTAATTTATTTATTAAAGAGTTTCGATTGCTATAGGTAACACCTGTGGTCCACGTCCGCAATATCAATAATAGAAATAATGGTTATTCTATACAATATTGCCCCCAAAAATAGAAATAATTAATAAGATAATATTAAGAACAAAAATCATGGGAAAATAAAGGTTTATATATACCAAACTGATTTAATTTGCAATTTAGTAATGTAAATTTTTATTTTCTGTAAATACGTACATATACATGCATACATACTTACATACATACATACATGCATATATTCATGTATATAAATATATATATTCATATATGAGTAAGTGTGCATGAGTGTACGTACGCATATACGTGAGTAAAAGTGAGTATATAAAAAAAAACATTTTATCAAAAAGAAAAACAATATCTATAAAAATTGTATGATAAAAAGGTGGCAGTAGTCGAAAAACAATTTGTCTAAAAATAATAAACTTTAAAATAAAAATAAAATAAAACTCTTAAGTTAGGTCATTAAAAAAAAAACAAAAACTGTGAATAATAAAAATCTTTTTGGAAATTGCATATTACTATCTAAATCTAAAGAAAAAAAATAACAGTTCAAAAACAATAAAAATAAAATGAAAAATAGTTCTAACAAACAAAATCTAAGTTCTTTGGAAGGTTTGTGTAGTACTAGCACAATTCGTTTGTAGTACTAATACAATTCGTTTTTGCTCGGTGAAAAGAGCCCTATCCATTGTGTTTACCCTGAATTATTTAAATAGTCCTAAAGAAAAAAAAAAAAAACGTCAATTTCCCTAAGTCAGTAGAGGCTTAATTGTGTAATAAAGGTAGATTAAAAAAAATTGTAAAAAACAGTTCTCGCATTAAAAAACGACAGGTTTTTAAAAAGACTAATTAAAAACATTAAATTTTTTTTTTATATAATTTGTATAAACATGCGTAAGAATAATAAAATAAAATAAAAAAACAAAACAAATTAGTGGATTAATAAAATGTGACTACTCCTTCTGGAATCTTACGTTATGACCAACGAAATGGCACAGTTCTTGGACGTTCTGCGCCTTCTTTGACCAATGGCTTGTGAAATTCGCGACCCGGTCTCGAGTGAATCGTTGCCCAGCACAGTTCGCAGTAGTACTGGAAAACAAAATGTTTTAAAAACCATTCCGGATAAAGTATTCATCAAGGGAATATAATGTACTATATATATATATATAAATATACATTTACAACACCCTAAGTAGGAACGTGAAATATTGTTAATAAACAAATGTAAATTATGTACATTTACAAGATCGTATATAGAATAATCATACATAGTTTTACATGAAACACGACTAGATATAATATATTGTATGAATTTACGTTGTACTAAATGATTAATATGAAATGGTGCAAAACATTATTGAATACAATCAATGTTGGCACTAAAGTATAGTAAACGGCACGGAAGTTTCTTTTTTACTTGAAACAAGTATTAGGTATGTTTTATGTATACATATATATATAATAGGGTGTCAAAAGTTTGGAAATGTTTAATTAATATTTTTTCTTTTTTAGTTTAAACGAGAAGCAACGGACATTTTTGAACACACGATGTACGTAGGATTTAATATAAATTAAACCAAAATCAAAATAATAATACCAAACTAATACAATTATTTTGACTCACGGCTTGCTTACTTGTAAACAAGTGACGTTGGCGCAAAAGAATGGCGCGAACTTGCCACCACATCTCTGTCCTTGGCACTCGTCACACATCTGATCGTCGAGCACGTACGGTTTTACTTCAACCTTGGTCAAACAAGCAAAAACAGACGTTAAAAATAAAAAACCCGAAAAAATGACAATAATAATAATAGTAGAAAAAACTTAAAGAAACGGAGACGGACTGTAGTTTAGGACGGGGTCGACAGCAGAAGCGTGTTTTTACATTTTGTCCGCATAAAGACATTTGAGAGATTGCCGTTTCGGAGGAAATCACTTTGTATACACGCGCGTTTCTGTACAATAAGACTTTTACTTTTCAGATTCTGACTGGAGCAAAGGTTTTAAAATAATGTCCATTATTTTTCTTTTCTTTTACGAAGCACTTTCAGGGACAATAAAAAGGTCGTTGGAAATGCTCCGTGCAGTGACTCTTTATACGAACACGACTGATTTCAGTATATATATAGGTATAGTACTTCAAAGCAGTTATTTTTCGAATTTTTTCGCGACTCAAGAGAGTTTGAATAAAATTGCGAAAAACAACATTATCACACATAAAATGTTAGGAAGTACAAGTTACAACACATCGGGATTTCAACACAAAATCTCGACAATTTTTGAGAGAATCGAGCAATCCGCTTACAAAATAGTTTTCGAAACGCGCAAGTTGACCGTTATAATACACCACGAAATCTTCGCTGTTCGCTGATTTTAACAATAATAGTTCAAAACGAAAATCGTCACGGCTATAGATCGCCGACAGCGTACAAGATGGTATTTTTCACAAGCGACACTTTATTTTTCGGTCAATCGATGCGTTTCATTTTATTTTATTTTGTAAAAATTACCAATGAATAATTCGTATTAATTAAATCAAAAGTTTTGCTATACTTTATTGTTACAATTTCCTAAATAAGCGATATCATTTATTTTTAATTTTATACTTGGAAACAGTACTACATTTTACAGAAAACGTAAAAACTTAATATCGAACATACAGCAGCAGTGTTCATTATACATATATTATATACGCATAGACTATATTTTTATATACTTATAAAAACTTATTTATCCTGATCCCCTACCCCACTACTTTGCTCCGCTAGTTTTAACCTTAAACGCTTATAAGCCATTATTAGCTGTTGGTTCGATATTAGTATTTAATGCGTCGAGACGCTTTCAGAAAAATATTCCAATTAATTGAAAACAAATGGTGATGTTTGAAATATTAATAAGATAAAAAAAAAAACAACAAAAATGATTACGAAGTAAGATTTTTCAGCGTAGTAATATATTCATATTTGTTTCACGTCGAAAACACAAATCGATCGAGGAAAACGAGTATCGCCTTATAATAATAACACCATTCTCATTCACTATGAACAAAAAAAAAAAATAATAAAAATTCTGTACGTTCGGTTCGTCAAAAAAACATAATTACTGTATCGAGTACGGGGCCCTTTCAGACATTGAATAAACGCGTGCGTTGATGATCCTACTCGGAAATTGTCGGTGTCTTGGGAAGTGCCGAAGCGCACATATATAAATATATAAATATGGTTACTAGAGCAAAGAGAATAGTCAAAGAGAATATTCTTGAACCAAACATAGAATCTTATGCCATATGTATGCCACCTCTCTATAGTACTGCAGCGGGACGCCAAGGGCACGTAAACTGTACGGAAATCACTAATTATTATTATTATTATTATTATTATTATTATTGTAATTACCTTTTATCCGGGTCGATGCATAAACGCATTCCACCCCAAATGAATACAGCTCATGGCTTGTGCTTTACGTGCAAATCACATCCTCGGGCCCTACTGGTTACGAGTATAGCAACGGTATTATGAGAGACAGGGGGGAGGGGGGACGAAGACGTCTCACTATATCCTTAATATAATATTAATGTAATAATAAGTTACGTTTGCGCGTCTACCCTTCGCACGCCGTACCTCGTCCGTCATAATTCGTACGTCTGAACACTCACCCTCTTGTCGATGTCTCCGTGTTGGAGTTGCACGAAACGAGCGCTAATGGCTGCGATGTAGCTCTGTTGGTTGCTGAACGCCACGCGGCCTGCTCCTTTCGGATACTTGAGCTCCGGATCGGTATCGATGCCCGCGTAACACACGCCGCCGTACAGTCTGTCCATGATCATAGCCAGTTCGACTGGAAACAATGCGAGAGGATGAGAACAATAATATCGAGTGTGCAGAAAACAAAGCGGAGAAAAAAATTTAAAAAAATGCACAGGCATATAATATTGAATTATTATATGCATACAAGGTACACAAGCTACGCGAACGTTAACGGCAGTGGATTGCAAGAAATAGAGGATATTATAAAACGGTAAAAAAGAAAAAATTAAATGCAGTCAAAAACTTAAACGGTTTTAATCGCTTTTTGAAATTTAAATGCGACAAAACGTACGTACATAAAAGGAATACGTCATATACATATTACGCTACAGCCGTTAATGTTACCTCAACGACAATACCCCATAGTCGAGGATTACCCCGCCCTGTACCTGAAAGTAAAATTAACATAGCTCTGATATTTTTTGACATCAACCCACACAACTTTTAGGTCTAATCAAAATTATTAAAAAAAAAAAAAAAAAACATAAATCAAATATTATTATATTATGTAAATATTACCCTTCGAGGGTGTTACTTTATAATAAATAAATAAATAAATAACATATTCTATTAGATGTGTTATACAATAATTGTATTAACGAGTCGATATGAACGTATTCCTGTATCATTTTTCATACCTAGCACCTATACATTCCACCATTAATATAGGTAATCAATACAATGCCCGGAGAGTAAGGTTTAAAATAACCGTAATAAAATAAACATAAAACAGGATGCTGATGCAAATTTCGACATTACCCAGGGTTATACATTAAACGTTACATATACAATGTATATTATACATATTGTACAAAGTATTAGGTATACGTATAATATGGCTTCCATGGATACGCAACCGGGTGAAGACATCTTATGATATTTTCGTCCCCGAACAACAATTAATATTCATATATAATTTAGGTACTGTTTATTTCTTGTCATTGTTCCGCCATGTCATCATAAGTTCAACAAATATTTTAAAAATCTTTTAAAATTATTAATTTTTTTCCTACAAACATCATATCATAGAGACGATCCAGAAGTGGGGTGAATATAATTATGTAGCCGCCGGAGAATTATTTAAAGGAGTAAAAGTCCAAAGTCCCAAGTCCCAAGTCATTCCAATCGCCATAGCACTGAACACTTTAATATTGTTCATATAGGTACATTGTATTTTTGTAATATTCCCGATCACATAGACGGGGACGGGGTGACGCGCAAACTTACCGGCTTTCAGCGGTCTGGGAACGCCGCCGACAAACACGGTTTTCCTCGGGTCTAGCGGCATAGACGCATCCAACACGAAATCAGCATCGGATAAACGCCAAGGCCTTATTTGCACCGGTTTGTCTTTGATGGTCGGCGAAGACACGCATAAGTATAGTTTATCGTCGTCTTGAATGCACGCGTCGATCAATTGCTGTACCGAAGATTCGTCCTTCGCAAGCACAAAAAAAAAAAAAATATATATTTATATAAAATAAAGACAATTAATGTAGGTCGTCGAAACAACGATTAGTATAATATATACACACACACACACGCACATATATAGATAATATTATACACGGTTTCGCGTCACCCGTATTCAGGACCTCGTTTCGAGCGGAAAAAGAAAGGGGGAGAAATAATAATAATAAAAACTGTGTCTTCCGACCACTTTTCACCCATCACGGTAATTTTGAATACTCGAAAATAGAAATTTAAGTTTAGGGCCAATTGGCAGTTAACCAAATAATTTTAGGACGTAGGAAAAAAATTAATTGAATACGTAAACAAAAAGGGAATTAAGTGTTTAAAAAACAGCCTTCGAGTAGGCAAAAAATAATTTTCAACAAATTTACTTGTTTTTTTTTTTTTGAACACTACAATAACCATAAATTAGACACGTTGAAATAACTTTTTCCGTATAGAAATAATAAACCATTTCATTTTTCTCGAATAAAATTTAAATGAATTGTATCACAATTTATATAATCTGTCACATTTGAATGAATACGAACATATACGGTTGTATGTATGGTTTTTTTTTTTTATTCAGATTCGGTCTACATAGATTACAAGAATAAATTATGATGTTGAGAAGAATAGATATTATTTAATATAAATGTTAAGAAACTTTTTAAAACACAAGCTTTTAGTTTTTATGTAATATACGATTTGTAATTTGTTCAATTTCATATATAATTTTATCAAACTTGTGAAAAATCTAAGAATATACGAGTAGTTCAATATAGTAAGTAAACGAAATCAAATATTAATTTTTATTAAGAACTGATTATTTAAAATAATATACGAACGTAATAGCAGATATATAGCGACAATTGTTTGAGATTTTAATTATAATTTACAACCACTGTCAATAATTCATTAGGTCCATGACTCACGTGTTAATATATATCTATGTAAACGTAATATTACACGTGAGCTGTTTTTCATCCTAATACTTCTATAGTTTAGGTTGATTTCACGAATAGTCGAGTGTTTCTTAACGCTCGAGTGAATATTGCATAAAATTATCTAGTTATTGCCACTCGAGCATTATAATACGTTCGACTCAAGGTTAGTATTAAGCATACATAATCATCATTGTAAATAGTCGAAAATCACCTTTATAAATTAATTACCAACACAATATAATATAATTTATATAGAACCATGTTATACATAACTATTGTCATGTGTATATTATACACATTGTGAATACAAAACAATTTTAAATTTAGTAATTTAGTTTAAGAATATTTAAATATTAATTAAGCAAAATACATTACTATTCATAGCTTATTGGTTTAAATAATGGCGTCAAGTCATCGGACGGAAGATGCGAACTGTTTTTATTATTACTATAATCCTATACTCTATATATACACGGTACTCGTAAAATATAATCTTGTATTTTATTTTATTTTTTATAAATTCAAATTGGATCATCCACCTTCATTATTTAATCAAAATTTAAAATGAGCAATATAGGTTTTCTAATTCACTTGCACATTTTTTAAAAGACTAGCATCTATACGACGCATAAATATTATATTTTGAATAACTGGTTAATTGGATGTAAATGTTTAAATTTTATAGATAAGATAGTGGGAACACGGCTGGGAAATAATTTTACACCTCACAAATTTTCACCGCACTACTACGCTCTGTATTGTTATTTTAAATATGTATAGATAACAATAAAGACTGTTCAACATTGAATATTTTACATTTATGCAAAACAATTATCAGAAAGAATTATTCTTTATGTGTATCAATGATGTATTTAATACAAATTTTGAAACAAATGATGCCATTCAAACAAAAGAAACCATGAAACCTATAGAAATTTGATTAAATGAAAATTTTAGTTTTTGTTCAAGAATATACAATAGGTGGTTCAATGTTATAAACACAAGAAGTGTTAACAGAATAGGCTGAAGAAAACGAGCGTAGCGCAATGAATTAATCGCCTGGAATGAAAAATAATAATAATATGAAAACACTTCACATATATAAGTTATTCGAAAGCACAACGTGCCAAAAATGAGTAATACATTTGAAAACAATTTAATAACCACATTCAACATCTGTGAAAAATACCTGAAATAAAAGAAAAGCGTATCCTTTTGGCGGGAAATAAGACTTGCTTTCAGCTTTATGAGGCCAGTCGACTACCAATTGACCGAATCTACGGAAACTAGCAGTGATCTCATCTGAAAAAGAAAAACGCACGTCAGTGTCAACCATTATATTATAGTCGAAAAATACTATAAATATACTATATAAATATTAATAATGGCATAAAAAAAAAAAAAAAAAATGAACCTTCGTCGATGTCGGGCGGCAAACCGCCGACAAACACTTTTCTGGAAAATCTTTCGCTGCTTTCCGATCCTTGGCTGTGGGGCGACGACCTCGACGGGGACGTCAGAGCTTGCACGGACGAATCTATCAGATGCGAACTGGAGTCATCCAACAATCCCGTTTGATCTTCCAGAGATTGCAAGAAGGGCGATTTACCTGGGGAAAAGAAAAAATGAAAATAATGAAAATTAATCGTTAAATTTGTGATCTCAGTAGTGCTCGCAAACAGGTGTTTCATTAAAAGCATTCCGTTCGTCGGATAAACGGTTTATTATACCAATACCCGTGAGAACTATATATATGCACATCACAACAATACGATCATTTTTTTCGCACGAGGTCGTGCCACGAAAAAATAATATATAACATAAGAGAAATAATGATAACTATATGATCCAACGAGAATTCGACAGAATAGGAAACAATAAATAAATATACGTATTCTTCGTAGGTAGGTACGGTGAAACCTAACTAAACGTAAACGAATGTGAAATCTCATACACGCACAAGTGTACCTATAACGATATGATGCGTATAATGTATTATATAGATAAATAAATAAATATAATATATATATATATATATAGACATTATTACAAATACTATGTGGAGCTGCTTTATATATTTTTCTCTAATAAGGAAAATGTTTCCAGCGTGTCCTCGGGGAGAACGTTCAAATTGAAAATATTAATGATACCTACGTCATTATTTGACGACGATGACGGAAGATCAAGCAGTTTTCTTTCCTTTCGGAGCAGTATACATTATACGCCTATATCTACACGCAACACACAACGCACACACACACACACACACATGACGCGCGAGGGCAAAATGAATATATTACGTGGATGTGAATTTCGCAGGTCGTCTCGAGGGCTACAGGGATGGGTATAGAAGATGACTATGGAACCGTATATATATTTAAATGTAATACATATTGACACAACAATGCGGTTTGGCCGTTTTCCGACGATAATGTATTCCACAGGGTCGGTCGGCGCAAGAGCGGTGTGCACGGTGAGATGGGGTCTTGGCGTGAAAGATGATGTGTTCAAAGAACGAAAAATGATTGTTGTCATTTCAGCAGCAAACTAATCTTGTTAATGATCATAACGAACTAACACTGCAGCGACGGCGGCTCGGTCGTGTTTGTCGTCAGCGCCGTGCGTTAAAATTATCCAACGGACCGGAAAAAAATGAATCTGCGGACATATTTTTATAATAATTCCTACATACCTACGCACTCAGTACACTCACTCATCGAGTATTTTTTTCACCCCTTGACCTACTCGCTCTCGTATTACGTACATGCGAGCGATTCGTTTCGACGCGCTATTTACATATTACATATTCATCGCTCGATACGGCTGTGTATATATTATAGGTGCCTCTACCTACTGTACTACGAACACACCTACGCCATATACGCGCGTTTATCTCGCGTTAAGGGTTCGCATTTATCGTGTACCTACATTATATACGGTGTCCCGAAAACTTCAACGCGTATTCTATAAAATATAATATATATATATATATAGCCGTCGACTATTTAAATCGATCATTTTAATCCGCAAAGTTTTATAATTTTTGCACAAGCTTTATTTTACATTATAATATATATTATAGTGGTATAGGTATATAATATATATATACGCGATTTGATCGGTGAATATTTTGCGTTTAGACTGCAGTGTACTATTTTCTCCCGAGGGTGGGTTGAACGAAAAAGGGTAACCGTGTTCCGGACGCATTTTATGCATATTAATGGTCGCCTTGACCACCGACCCCGCCCCGCCGACAACAAAACGTCCGGTTGCCTCGTGTTATATTAGTCGTCATTATTATTACTTGACGCGCGTACTTGTATAAAGCTCGGTCGAGCTACAACTACCATAGAGCTGTACGATCTTGTAGTACTGCATTTTTCGAAATACGTGAATTCTCAGAACGACCCTTTGCGCGGTTCCCTGTTTTCCCTATATAAGTATCCCGAGAGTCGTTTTTACCCTTTAAAGCGTTAAACCGTTTTGACGGGTGTTTCCGACGACGACTTTTAAATTCTCTTTCGTCAACGTTCTCTCATTCTCTCTCTATCTTAAACCCGGCTGCTTATCCTTACGCACGAGCGTAAAAGGACGGTCGTATTTGAATTTTAAATTGTAAGCTATTCCGCCTAAATTGATCTTGAAATCTAACAATACATGTACGTACATCATCTAAAAGTGTACTCCACTGTTACTATGATATGTAATATTAGTATACGCGTATCGCGTTATGCCATTATATTTTACACACATATACCTAATATACATATCGGTTGGAATCGATCGACGTGGTAATCTACGTATATTCCTATACGTGCAGTGCAGTCAATACTACGTGCGACGATTATAGTAATTACGCGATGACACTAACGCGCATACGTTTGGAGGTAACTATAAACTATATAATTGGAGCTCATTATAGGACATTTTTATTTTTTTTTTTAATAACCTAAACCATATAATTTGAGAGACCATGCACATTACGCAATGCTTCGTAGAAAATAAAAAAAGAATTTGTTTTGAGACGATAATATATGTAAATACACGTAAAAATGTGAAACACAGCACTGCTGCAGTGCATTATTATTGTGCATTACACTTTGTTTACCAATGTTTTACGTTACAATGATAATAACGTGCGAACCGGGTCATTAAATAGATTGTGCGCATGCGGTGTATATATACGAGTATATTATAATGAGTATTTGAGCGGTTTATTTTTTCACAACGATCCGTCGGAAAGACTATACACAGGTACCTACAGAAAACTGCATATAGGCGCAAACTTCTATTCGTAATTCGTATTGCACAAAATATAATAATATACATTTAAAACATGTCCCGGACGGATATTACACAATGCTTGGAAATAATTTTCATTTACAAATCTTAGTCAAGAACATTCTCGAATTTCGAAGAATTTTATTCGAATGTGCGTCCAATATCATTGCGCACGTGTATAAAGGTATTATATTATATTATATACTACCTAATACTATGCTATAATACGCGCATTGCTCTCTGCGCTATTATATATTATAATACCGTACGTCACTAGTAGAACGCAATATACACGTGCGATATAGGAGTTGTTTCAATGTTTACCGAAAGAAAAGAAAATCCGAGAATTTACGACACAGTGCACAGCAATAAATAATGCAACACGTCGATAACAATATAAACAGAAATATACTAAGAGACAATTATTATAATCAGCGCTTCTATTCCTGATATTGTGTTCTCAACCTTTCCCCTTTTCACAAGTAGGTAGGAGTATAGGGGGAAAAAAAACATTATAATTTAGAATGAAAAATAAGAAAAAAATCAACAACAATAACGTGGAAGTAAACACACACACTTACACACAGACACACGAATACATTAAAGTCTAGATTGTTTTACGTTCAGATAACACGGAGAAAATATTATATTTTGTAATAAATTTGTATTATTTCATTAGAGGCGAAATCTGCAGGTTTTTTTTTCTTGTGTCCGCACTAAATTATTATCGACGATAAGGTACGAATGAAGGAGTAAAATATTGTTGTATAAAGGATTGTTTTTATACGGAAAAAAATGTACAACAATGCGAGGTCAGCGGCGTAGTAATGGGGGAAAAAATTGAGAAAAAGATTATATTCTTTCTAAAACGATTTTAGTATATATTATTATAGTACCGTGTATCCCGCTGCCATCTCCATCACGCCGACGACTACGACTTACTTGTATATCTATACTTTGTACATACAGTGTACTGCGGGAAAACCACGAGTATTATCTTTTCTACATTTCTCTCGTATATACATAAACACGTGGATATTTCTGCAAACATATATTCAGAGACCCAACCGACACACTATATAATATTATATATAGCTGTTTCGTCGCACCGGGATATAATCATGTATTCATGTGCACGTTTGACGAGCAGTTTTATTACTACACAATACATCTAATCGTTAAGTCTGTATTGTATTCCTTTTTAAATTTTCATCATCATTTGCTTAGGTGCATACTGCGCGCGTACACAACAACTACCAATTATTTAATAATAAATGATATGATAATGTGACGTGTACAGGCCGCGATAACAGAACGGTGGCGGTGACGTGTGGGCATATCATAAAAATTTTAAATATTTTCCAACTAAACGTATATACACGGTATAGCTACTATTAAGCTATATAGTGACATAGATGATCCATTTATAGTATACTATATACGCGTACCTGTACACGAAAAGAAAAAAACCACCGTATCCTGCTGTAGTGCAGGATGTAGGGTCATGGAGTTTTTTTGACGTCAGCACACACGTGTGTGCATGGCGAAATCAAGAGAACGGACGGTTGTGACCCTACAACCGCTCTGTATATAATATACACATACACCGCGGGTACGCACTGGCGTATAATAAAAATTATATTTTCCAACGCGCAGCGATAACGTTTTATGTACTATAAATATGCATATATATAGTAATCTTTATTAGTTTTGGCTCTGAATAGGACTTGTATGTTTTCAGGTGTTGCACAATAGTAGGTTTATATTTTATGTGTGCGTACCGTAAAATTATTACTTTGGCAAAAAAATTACTTATTTTCATTATGTCATTATATAGGTAGTTAAATAACGCTGTTGGGATGACACGGTGCGTAGCAGAAAACATTACAAGTTTTGCATTTATAACTATTAAAATGCGGTTTAGGAGTAAAATCTCAAGATAAGATACATAGTTATTTTATATATATTTTTTTTATTTGAGTTAAGGCTTTAACAACACGTAATGTTGGATAACAAGGTAAATGCATTTTTCAATACATATAATATATTCTATATACATAGGTATATATTTATAATTTTGGTCATACAGCTACAAAGGGTATAAATTAATTTGAATATCGATTTCGGAGAAAACAACGTTACATAATCGAGGGTGGAATTTTCAATTGCTTCACGAGGGGTACGTTCGAGACAATATTCATTTTGGAGTACTATAATATAGTATTGAATAGCGAGCTATCAGTTAATTGTTTACAATGCGAAATATATTGCTGGCATAATATTATCACGTTATTGATTGCGATTGATGTGTTAATAATTCAAGTCAAATTCGCGACCATGTCATCGTAATGGCAAATAAATCAAACAAGATACATTTAGAAATCGTAAATATCTACAAGAATGTAATAAAAAAAAAAAAAAATGTTTTTCTTCGTTCAAACTAGAAACGAGTGGTTTTTTCATCCTTTTAACTCTTTGGAGTAGTACATTTTTAAGAGCTCGATGTTTTTACGAGGTAATAAAGGTTTTAATCGAATTCATACATTAATATTGCTATTACCGTACAAAGGATCATTGCCACACATGTAATATAACTTGGTGCAGCGGTTCTCAAACTGTCACGCGGAGCTGATCAAACACAGTTAAATTGTACGTTTACAAGAATTTTATACACATTATACAATATTATTTTGACCGTACTATATAGTGAATGAACACGACAAGAGGTATTACATGTATGTGTATTGATGATATTAATAATCCCATAGGTACGTATTAAAAAGCAACGAATAGTAAAAAGTAGATAATCGAAAAACCATTCTCAATGAGTTGTGATTATAAAATGCTTGGGTTTTGAAGCTCTGCGTGAATTTCTTTTGGCATGTCAATACAGGGCCGGATAATTTGCGCAATAAACGGAAAAAAAGTTTGAGAACCGCTGAGTCTATACCAGTATACGGGTTTATGTATAGGTAAACGAGAGTAGGTGGTGTAGTACATATAGTATACACGTATAGTGTTCAATCGGAGCGCGGATATAGTCGTGTGTTAAACGTTTGTATATATATTTATTCGCTCGATAAAATATTAAGTACTTTCGCCGAGTAAATTATTATTATACGTATCCGCGTGGCGGCGATGTAGGACGCGTAAAGTTTATTTTTTACACGTTTTTGCCGCGCATTAAGTGCGCTACGATTATAACCACTGGGCGCCGCCATATTACCACAGTGCACGTTTGAAGAGGATAATATTATATTATATATACGAATTATGCGATTTGAACAGCCGTAAGCGTCATTATAACACAGTCAACGACGACGACGACGATGCCGTTAACCATATGTATACACACAGCCGCGTTTGTACACGGGTAAAATTCGAAACAACCGTCAATTGCATGTATACTACCATATTACATATATTATATTACACGCACTGATGATATACGTATGTGTATATATAAAAACTTTGCGCGCGATTTCCGTTCGACGAGGATCGAATGAATGCTGCGCGCGCGTGGGCGTGTGGTCGGGGGCTACAGGGCAATAAAATACTATGCGTACGCGTATACTACAGTAATCATACGAGTGCGACAGACACGGTGTATAATATAAGACGCATGTATATACGTATATAATATATACATGTATACTGGTAGGTGATAAAAATACAAAAAAGAAAAATAACCGAAAACCAGAAGAGGAGAAAAAAATAAAAAAAAAAAATATATATATCGGATTGCTCGCGCAGATAACGACGACGACACGTCGTAGAGTATATATAAGAAATAAAAAAAAAAAACGGCCGACCATACGATATATACATATGAATGTATACCGCTTGCTGCGTACGAATACATACGCATATACGTATATATATATATATATATGTAACGTATTATATAAAGGTTCCGCTTTTTTTTTCCCCATCCAGAGCAAATTCACACGGCGGAAGTTGCGCTCTGCAAGCTGCCGCTGCCACGGTAGACACGCGCGCGCGCCCACGAGGGGGGGGGATGCGATGGACGAGCAGGAGAGAAGCAGCAGCGGCGGCGGCAAGCTAGGTCTCCTCCGCCGCAGTCCACTCAACTTCCGCGCGAGGAAAAGCGGTCTGCCGCCGCCGTGCGCGAACCCGTCAAAGGCGGTTGCGTATGACCCACTCACGCGCGCGCGCACACCCTTCCGACGGCGCGGCGGCGAGACGCGGAAGAGGTCAATGACACACGCACGTGCGTATAAACACGTACACTCTTCTCTCCGTTACACCCGCCCAACACGCCTACCCGTTCGTACTCCGAGCCACCACACTACCACCGATGATGATGAAGCACGTGTCACCACCGCTGCCGCTGCCGCCGACCGACCGTTTTTTCCTACACACGCGCACGCCGCACATACATTATACCGATGAGATACCTGCCGTTAACCACCTATACCAACAAAGAGGGGGAAGCTGGTAGAGGGATAATCATAACTTGTACGCTGTAGGTTCTATTTTTATTATTATTATTTTTTTTTTTTTACAGACTTGTTTGGAGGATAAACTTATGTATCGGCTTATAGTATACCTATTGGCATTCCTATGCACACTCGCGCGCGTGGTATTCACCAAAAAATATACGGATAATTAAAATAACAAAAAAATATACAAACGAGTGCAGACATAAGCCACTGCACGGGGTGGGTTAAGTTTACCTTCTCATGCACATTCATTTTGCCGTAGAAATTATTGTGATCGTTCCGATTTAAGCAATTTTATACCTACACACATGAAACAACGGATTCAAACAATTTTTGGGGTACATAATATGCATAATAATGATATAGTTATACGCGAAACGCCTCGAGAGAGATTATTATTGATATTCGACAGCTACTATAGTTGATTAGAGTCATTTTTCGAACTTTTCATAAGACACAGAGAAAAAAACGTGCAAGAATGTAGGAAAGCAACGTTTTTTACAGATAAAATACCAACATTCTTCGGCATTTTTTCCCCATCTCAGGATGATCGTTTTTTTTTTTTTATACAATGCAACCATGGTCGTCCTATTATAATAGTGATAACTAATAATATTACAATATAAAGAGATTGATGTGACAATATTTTTTATATTTTATACCAATTCATCGTTATACAGTTCACTTGCGCTTAGTCCTGCTGGCTATCTCTATCCAATTAAAACCCTGCAGCTACGCAACTGCAATGTATCGAACGTATTCGACCAATATACGTTGTGTTTGGATTACGCACGTGTCGGATATAAGTATACTGAACCGATGGAAGTTTATGTTTATTTTTTATCAAAAAAAAAAAAAAACGTTAAAACATATTATATATATATAAATACAACTTCAAAGAAATAGGTAGAGCGGTTTTCATGAGATACGTGCGCGATCTCATTCAAGTTCCAAGGTATAAATTTAAATAGTTTTCCCCCACAATTATTTATACACTTTTAAGAACGGCGAAAAGAGAGAAAATAATATCATACTGCTGTTTATCGTTTTTCGACAAAATCTTCTGGATGATCATTTTGCGGTAAAACATTTGAAGACGCCTTGGGGCTTGGAGGAATTCGGTGAGATTCCTCAGTTTTTTTTTTAATAATAACTATATATATATAAAAAAAAAAAATACCACGGCACAGTTCTGTGTTTGGTAAACAAGTCGTGAAAACTTTTTTGAGAGAATCGTTATCAACCGCAGAGACGGTGTCAAAATCGTAAATTATCGTTTTATTATATGGTGGTTACGTTCATTCAATAATTTATTCGGAATAAAAATCATAAATTATAACTCAGAGACTCGGCTAACTAATGTGTAACAACAAAAAAAAAAAAAAGGGTAAAAAATAATAATTAAATAATTGTATTTTTTTTTTTTTGTAATGATTGGGCTCTTTAATGAAATATACGAATGAAACGCAACTTCAGCGCACTGTATGTATGAATATGGCGCAGGTGGTTTTGCACCGTATAGTTTTTTCAGTGCATAAATATATTAGTGTAAAGGGAATCATTGATCTGGAAGTACTAAAAAAATCAATTGTAGGTCGTATTATATTTTTACACTATGAGAACGTCGAATTTATCTTTTCGAAATAGTGCACTGAAGGGTCAGGTCAGGACGGTATACATTAAATCGTAATTCCCAAAAAGGTATTTCCCGCTGTGTTGTTGTGGCAAAGGAAATACTCTCTATAGATCTTTCTGAGCAGCGTTTGAACCGATTATAAAAAGCTATTATGCAAAGACCCGTGTACGTACCGTCGCGGTCGCCGCTGAATTCTCGGAACCTTGCACACAACAGAGCATTGACAGAATTTTTAATACGGCTAAATGAAGCGGTATTCTCCTTTAAAAACTTTTCCCGGTACTTAAATCATACTCGGCGAAAACAGTTTTTTATTTTACTCTTGAAGATGAGTGATCAGGTTCAGGTGTTTACACACGCAACGACCCGTCATAAATTCAATTCGCCGCCGTTATGAAATTCGGTTACATTAATTTTATCGAACAATGTGCACGGGTGGCGTACTGCTACGTTATTACAAAGACGCCTAGCAAGAAATAATTAAAAGAAAAATACATTAATCTTCCAACGGAGAACAGGAGATATTATTAAACAGGAGAAAATTAAACGATCACGCCATAACCAGGCGTATAAAGTCTAGAAAAAATGCTCAAACTATATGCAGGTTTGAACGAACACGTGCAAGGTGGTTTTACTAATATCGCAGTGTCGTAAATACTCCAAAAACGATTAAGGACATGCCTGTAAATGAGAAAAATGTAATAATAAACCAAACACTTATTTTTTATTAACGAAAATTGACGGTCAAATGGATGAATTGATTACACCCCAATTTGCAATTAATTATAAAATGATAAGTATCATGAATAAATAATAATAAGTAAAATAAAAAAAGGGTTTTAATTTATTATATATTTTATTTAATAAATTCAATTATTATTTACATTATTTTGTTCACTTGGAATGGTGAACACCATGTATTAAATGAACATATTTTAAAAAATAAAACAACAATAATACAAATAATAATATCACCAAGGGTGTTATATCCTTATCCTGTCCTCCAAGATAATACATCAACCTAAACTTAGCTAAGTACCAGCATTCCATTTGCATAATTGCTGGTACGTCGTTTGTGAAAGTTCAGACACTAACGACGCTATTACAGGGTTGGCATGCTATAAATGGCTGCTGTACACACAAAAAATGCTCGGACTAGCAGATTCAGTGAAAGAAGGGGAATGATGTTTATAAAGATTGTGTTGTCTTTTGATAACGTGCTAAATATACATCAAAGGTCGGTCGCCTTTATATTGCATATTAAAACGATTAAAAGAAAACTTCAAAGAAACAAGTACACAAAATATATAAGGTGTGCAGAGTCTGACATGATTTTAATAAGGGTGAGGGAACGACATACATACATATATATTTAAAATCCATCTAAATAACTGTCTATATAAAGCCATATATATAAAAATGCAAAAATCAATTTACATTAAATGCAATAATACATAATATATACATTATAAGCATCTTATCTGCGAAAATATACGGAAGTTATAAGTTTCAATTGAAAATTATTAATCATGTAATGATTATGAAGCAGCTTTGAAAAAAATACAAACAACGGACGAGGAGAACCAATAGGGACATTCTCAAATGTGCTATTACAGAGGGTGTCACAAAATTACTGATGCATTTACTACGTTTTTCATGAAATTATAATTAAAATTAAAAACACATTTGCAAACATCTTCACAGTAAATGCGTTTATCAAATTAACAAGGATGTAATTATAATATATTTATGATTGGACATTATACACATAGCTATATATATGCAGTAGGTATGTATATACGCGTAAGTCTTAACCATGATTATTTATATAACAATTACGAGTCGTGAAATGATCAACATTTCAATATACTATACCTAATGAAACAATAGAAAATGTTTGAACAACGGTCGAAAAGAACACTATGCAACAACGCACACATAAACACATTACCAATACTATTCGAATTTCATCTAAGAGGTATTAATAAGTAGATGATCGCGGAATGGCAGCGTTACAAGAAGAATTTATATAGGTCAAATAGTTCTTATTACAGGACCCTCTTAATGACAGTCGCCAAACAGTAGAAATTAGACCCAAAAGTTAACAACCCATTATCAAGTGCTTTGGGTTTCACATATTTATAAATTATACATATATTGTGTATAATATACGGCTCGTATACATACACTCTTCTGTCAACACATAAATGTTATAATGGTTCTTGATTAATTTCTTATTTTCCACTGTATAGTAAGCATTCGAGTTATATACATATGTGTGCGTGTTGTATAATCAAAAACCACCGAAAAACGCATGGCCATTATAATAATATGTAGGCATACCCAGGTTTAGAATAGGAAG
The DNA here is from genome assembly GCA_025469195.1 of Chaitophorus viminalis. Classification (NCBI taxonomy): domain Eukaryota; kingdom Metazoa; phylum Arthropoda; class Insecta; order Hemiptera; family Aphididae; genus Chaitophorus; species Chaitophorus viminalis. The sequence continues at coordinate 23,589 of JAIPRK010000276.1, forward strand.
GGGGTCACTTATCATGGTCACATGATGATGGGACATTGTTGTGAATATACGAATACCTGTGATATACGAAACACACATAAAACACAATTTAAATTCCATTCGACATTAAAGTTTCGCATGAAAAGGGTTAATCCGCATAAACCGAGAAAGATATTTCAATTAAAATACATCTGAAGTACCAATTTGGAGCGTATAAGAGCGTTCGTATATATATATGATAAGAGTAGGTATATACATACATGGATGTACAAAGTGTACACGTCGTAGAATTACAGGTGATTTACACGAAGTAATGTTTCTCGGGAGTTACCGCATACAGTGTGGAATGCGAATTGAAGCGTGCGTCGTTCTTTGTTTTTTTTTTTTTTTTAGATCATATAATATTACGACACGATAAATTATGAAAACTTTAAAAGCATATAGATATATACGCACAAGTATTATAAAAAGAACTCTCGAATGCCCAGCTCACATCGTCGTCCCATAACCTTATTAATGTATCCTAAACTTAAAATCGACAATACCGTTTGACGTGAATTTTCCAAGTATATCGTATTTTTTTATTTTTTTTTTGTGTCTGTATTACGCTAGAACTTATACTTGAAGACTTTATGCCGATTCCTCCGCGAAAAAAAAGAAATCATAAGTATTATCGAAAACATACACACAGATATACGTGTGTGCGCACTAAAACGTATAAAATAAACGTAATCGAAGGAGGCTCGCACGGCCGCACACATATGCATCGACACAAGACGTGTGTAGGTTAGGTTAAGTAATGTGTGTAATGTACGGCGGCAGTTGTGAGTACAAATAAAGTCGTCGCGTATAAATAATGTATACAGTACACAGCTAGGTTCGTACCATAATATATTATAAGGGCTGTGCGCTGCAGAAATATTCCCCCCCTCCCACCCATCTAATGAGCTAAACGATACAATTAAAACGGTTCGTTGCGGACGCCATTAAATTAATTATTTTCATTTTATTTTTCCACCGTACAAACTATATTTTACACCTATACTATATATACGAATTAATATTATCATGTGTTATGACCGCGTCAGTAGTAATGATATAAAATAAATCGATGTTGGCAAATATATATATTATATACTTTATAATTGGAATCGACGATCGACGCGGTTTGGTAACGACTGTTCACTACTTTATTTTAATTAATTGGACGTTTGTTTCGAAGACGTGTGCAAAATTATACGACAAATAATAGAAATAGGGGGGGGGGACACCAGCGATTAAACTTACTCGTGTGACACACACAAGCGTAGTATGATATATATATATACGTACGTCGCCGGTCAGACGTGCAGTAAACGAACACGCATATATTATTTAGGTATACATCAGTATACTCGTATATGTACATTTTTTTTCTGCTGTAAGTACCCAACGTGCTTTATCGGACCCACTAAAAAGATGGCCTTTGCACGCCGTCGTCGTAAATTCGTTTATCGTTCTGACCCCGAAGAAGAAATTTGTGCTTTTTCCAGCGTTTTTTTTTTTGTACCTAGCTCTTTCCTTCCACCACTCTTGACGTTGTCGATAATTTATGTTGCATTTAGAAAATATACATGTATGTACATACAAATATACATTCCAGTGTAACCCTCAACCTTTTTATGCGTATATTGACAAATTTATAACGAACGAAATACCTACTTAGACTTTGCATGGAGCGATCATAAATAATTCAATGTCCATATTATCCCTATACTTCCATTGTTACGTACAAGCGTGCATATGTGCATTTTTTTGTCCCGCGCATATAAACAATATACAATGATAATAATGAAACAAAACAATAATAATAATAAAAAAAAGCAGATTTAATTATAAGAGTTGTTTTGCCTGCCGTCGGCGGTCGTAAGCACATATTTAGGTATATGCGACAGCGTTCGATACATGGTAACTCAGAGAGTACAAATAAAAAAATACTTAATGTATATTTTCAAATCACTGATTTGTTTACATCATCCGCGGTGATGATCAAAATATCAGATCACGCATTGCGTTTTTGTTTATGATAATAATATGATTGTCCATTGTGGGGAGATACGATACACAATGTATTAAAATTAAACAAAACAATCGCTTAAGCCATTATGTGTTTATTGTAGCCATCACATGTACACGGTTAGAAATGATCAGAATTCGATTAGGCATTAATCATTCTCTACAAAATATAATTTAATACATAAAGCCGCAATTTTATCGAAAGCTGATAAAACAGCGATTTCAGCTATACACGCATTGATGTTAGTGTAGTTATATATGTATATAATACGCATGTTCTATGTAAATGATACATCATATTGTAATAATATAACAGTTTGAACATAGCAAAAATATAACATGCAACCGTTTCGCATTTCCGATATCGCGTGTCAAAAAGTAAAAAAAATTACTTTGTTTTAAAAGTTTATTGTTTTTTATGGACTCTGAAAATTTAATTTTGAAAGCGATTTTGTTTATGAACTTCGCGCAATGTTATAAACATATACTATATATTATTTATAGGTAAAGTATACTTCATAAATAGAGCCGACGGGTATGTTATATTACTATATACGTGGTTATGGGGGTGACATGTTATCCGAATATATTATGCTTATCTCTTAGTACACCTATATGAATTGTCAAACTTTAACAAGTTTTATGATGTATCCGTAACTATATATGAAGTCGATCAATATGTTCACATGCACATATTTTATGAAAGATCCTGTAATAACTTAAATTTTAAAGCAACAACAAGAAGTGAGTTTCTCCATAAAAAAAATATACATCGATTTTAAGTGATTTAAGCACACGATTGTAAAAATATTTACATTTCTTGATAAATATTATTGTTTTTATATTTGTTTGTGCCCCGGCGAAGGCAAATGTTTTTCTTATACCTACATAAAATGTTTATAATTTGTTTTTTTTTTTTTTTTAAATTTTTTGTTCAAGAATCTTTTTAATATATACAAAAATGCATACAAAAAAATAAAAGTTTTACGACTTGAATAAACGTATAGATGCGTAGATCTACATTGTACTTTTTTTTTACAAATAAAAGTATTCATTTTTGTTTCCAAAGGCTTTACCTATATACATTGTATTTTCAACAATGATTTAAGTTATAGTACTAAACAGAATCAGACAATTTTAGAATGTATAATTGAAACAACTTTAAGTTTACCTTTAAGTAAATCACATTAAAACTGTACCAATAAAGTTTAAAAATGAGAAAGTTCAATATTATAATATATTAATGAAATATAAATTGAAAATTAATTTGTACAATATGATTAATGGCAATATTGAAACACAAAACTGATGTAACAACGAGTGTAATATTTTATAGAAGATAAGTTGAACTGATATTGTAATTAAAATACATCATGCGAAATCTTTTAGAAAATATATGACGTGTGAATAAAGCGGTTGATAAGAGTTAGTGGGAAACAATATAGATATTAGATATGTATATGCTATGTAAAATATATACGCTATAGTGGCGTATAATTATGAGCGATGACATAATTTAAATATATTATATCTTCGTTTACCTTCCTCGAGTCTTATACATTAAAATTACATTTTCTATGCATTATTCTAAATACGGTTTCTTTGGAATGAAAATATATTCTATTATTTTATACATAGGTACTTTGCATATGTATTTGAACGCGTTTAATATAATATATTTCTAATTTTCAGAAACCATATCATTGGAAAATAACAAATGGAATATTTTTATATTTTCAAAAGAGGTTTTCCAAACTAGATGGAAAATATTATTCGAGCGAATATTTACATTATTGCGTGGTGAAGTGGCCAAGAAAATAATGGAATTACGATTAGAAAAATCGGTCAAAAGAAAATAGATGAGAAAAAAAAAATCTAATATAAGTAATGTGGATTGGTCGGCAAATATTGTTCATGTCGACCGCTATAGTTTTCGTACTTTAAGCTCAGCGCGCAATTCTAGCTGTATGTTCGACAGACATCAATTTTAATCAAACGTCAACTACTACAGTCAGTTTCTTTCTTTTCCCTATAATTTATTTAACGACTAAAATTAAGAAAACGTCACGTAAGATGTGTTGACTTAATCTGCCGTCTACGCGCGAAACGTCGTCGTATCATAATGACATTTTGTAAAATTAATCGATTCATTAAAACCATCAACGGATTTTATGAAATACTGATTTTAAAAGAGGCTGTCACCAAGTCTTTTCCGACATTTCAAAGCGCGATCGACGATTAGTTTATTATTAAATCCGAACCGAGTGTATTATATAATACTTATATATAATATATTTGCGAATAAATCGATTGTGTCGACCAATATTATCGTAATACAGAACCGCATCAACAACGGATGTGTTCTGCCGCTTGGTCGGTTAACCGCACCACTAAAACTTATTTGATTAGAAAGATCCGTTCGTAATTGGGTTATTCGGTTAGGCGCAAGAACAACTCAACACGTAGTGCATAACGACGAGGTACGACAATATACAACAGTAATATAATATAGATGAGTAATAAATTATGATCGCGCAGCAGAAATACGGTGTACAACACGATGCTGAACCGTACTGAAAAATACTTATATACGAATAAAAAGTATAATATTATCTGTAAAATTACGGTCGAGCAGGATAATTACTAAAAATATCGAATATTTTTGAATGTATAAAAATAATATAATGCGGTTAATTGTTTGTAAATTAATTATGAACAGGTACATACGCCCAACACAGAATAATTCAATACTGAACGAAATAAATAAATTAATATGTCGATCATACACCGAAATTAATTGAAAACAAATAACTTCATCGGAAATATAAACAAGTACATGTAATATATTAATACGCAGGTACTCGTGAGCCAATGATGATTGTTATTAAATATATACATATGCGTATATATACCCATGAGACGTACAAATTTGTAAAGAAATAAACGCTGAAATAGGTAGTTAAATAATAAATGGATATATGAAAGTGTATAGGTACATAGGAAATCGATGCGAAATAAAATTCAAACATTTGATAAATTGATTATTCAGAAAAAAAAATAAAGGCTTAACAAAAGAAAATGATAATAATCAATAATCATGCACGTAATATTTTCCACAGGGTATACATCATGTTAATATAATATATATATATATATATATATATCGAAAACAACAACTTTGGATAAGTTATTCGCCCTGGAGGTTGTATGTACATGCGAACACCATAAACGTTTAATAACGTGTATAAAATGGTTGTTACGTCGAGCCCATAGTAAGGGGGCCGTGTTCAGATTTGTTCTCGAAAGAAAACAATGCTTTCCCCTGTAAAAATCGACCATCTCTTGAGATACGTCGCGTAAATATAATATACATTTATTCGCGAAACTCAACGCGAACATATAACTTTAAAAATCAGCTATACAATATAGACAATATAGATAAAGGTATTTACGAGGTCACGAGGGTATACATATAAGAATATATTTATAATAAAAAAAAAAAAAACCAATATTAACGGACATCATCGCATACCTCAAATGGTTCGACGAGTATCAAAAATAAACGATTGTTTGGTGGGTCAAGACTCGAAAGTGTATTTCCGTGTCGGGTATAGGGTATTTTATTTTTTTATTCATGGCACGTCTGCGGGGCTGCGGAAATTGTTCACCGATTTTTGACTGCCAAAACGCGGTTATTCAGAAATATAGGAGGCGTTGGCGTGCGTCGTCGATAGAAAATGATAATATTATTTCTTTACACACAATACACAAAGAAAGTGTTGATAAAACATATATATATAATGCCAAGGCGCATGCAGGCACAGACACACTTGAACTAAAGAAAAGGCGAAATGGGTTATTTTCGAGACAAAGAAAAATATACACATGCGTTTCTGTCTGGATAAATGTACAAGGAAAATATTAAATTCAACGAACCAATATTGTTCTTTTAAGAAATGAAAAAATACAAAATTCCGCGGATTTACGTATGCGCAGACGTACTACCTCGGACGTACGAATGACACGGAGCGAAAATAAAATCGTACAGATACATTTACCTCTATATGACGGTTAAGAAACTTCTACGCATGTACATGTATGAACAAGAAATATAATTCCTACACATAATGATATTAATTAATTACTATATTTAGAGATGTTGGTTGATCAAAGGCGCGAGATGTACGACAAGACGCCCTGAGAGACGTCCGCTGCCGTTCGCGGGTACAAAATAGACAATGTAATAATGAAATATGTATAGTGAAGAATTGACTGAACGTATATTAGAGAGATAAGAAGAACACTTTTATCCGATGAACGAGAGACGGCGACGGCGAGGTTTTTAGATATACGAATTGCCGTCACCGGCACCGGGGATCAGCGAGCGTAAATCGAGAGCCGTTAATCTTGCGCCGAAAAGAAGACGCCCTTTAATTTGTTTTAGTAGACCGTCATCGCAGAGAGAATGCGGGGGACACCACGTTTCTAAATAGACCAGAGATAAATCTTTTCTCGAGTACACACGCACGCGCACGAATGTGTATAAAAAAATGCACATATAGTGCCACGAAAAAAGGATAAAACGTTATCGACAACATATCGAATTTTAGAGGTAAGAGAGGGTGATGTGTGTGTGTGTGTGTGAGAGAGAGAAAGGTAATTTTTAATATCCGTGTAAATGCATAGGCGGAATAACGCGTACAACGCAAATTCGGCAAATCACGAATCGGCATGACTACTACACGACATGGTAAAAACGCGATATTTATGTAAACAAATGTGAAATAATGCTATTAGCTTTTATCGAGTAAATTACGCGCATAATATGGACATCACACGAAAGGAATCAGCGCAGAGTTTATCTCGTTTTTCTTCTTGTTTCTATCAAAGCCACAGTTTACTTCGATTATTTATTTATTACAACGTCCGCAAGGAAACAACCGATCTTATTTATTGCAGTCTTTGTCGCTAGTTTCCACAACTACTATTGTACAACAATGGATACCGGTTGACCAAGTTTTAAATGTTTTAATAATACAATTTACAATGGAAAAATTGTTTTTATCCTACGGGTGGCGAATATATTACATATATACAATATATACATAAATAATATACTTTTATCTCTATAATCAACTTAAACGACTCGAAATGTAGTAATAACTTTTACGTTTGACACGGTTTGTATGTATGCACAAACATTTTTGTTCGTGGGTATTAAGATGTACATTGCACAAAGATGAATAGCGATTTCAGTGTTTTGTATGTATTTTTATTGCTCGACAAATTTAATTATTTATTGTTCAAGAGAAGTAAAACTTTGACATAATATATCGTCTCTGCCACGATTGAATATTTATAAAGCATTTCATTTTATCAATGCAAACTTATTAACAGAAGAAACATTCAAACATTGTTCGTTTCAGCGGTTGTTTAAGAGGAAATTAACTGTCTAAAAGTTCACATAGAAACGAGACAAATACACAATGAATATAAAATGAAATATGATGATACGATGAGTTCATTGAAAAATCATTATTCATGCTCGTAAATACATTTTTCGATTTTTTGGGAATACTATTAAAGCATATCACAAGCAAATTAATTAAGAATTCTAAATTCAGAAATTATTTGTTATTAATAATGTAAAATCAGTTTGATTTTTTTATGTTATATACATATATAGCATTATTAAGTAGATACTAGCATTGGTTAAATAATTTAATCAATGGTACTAGGTATACAAATTTTAGATTCTGAACGGTGTGATGTAATCTATTTATTTTACAATGAAGTGCTTTTTTTTTTTTTTTTTTTTTTGTGTCTGTCATCACGTTTTGGGGCAGTAAAAATGCTTCGATTTTCTTAAACAGCAATTTTTCTGAAAGGATAGTGAATGTAGATGGTACTTGGGGAAGTAAAAAATCCATCTTTTTTAATACTTTTTGAAAAAATCGAAAAAAAACAATAAAAAAATTACGAAAAAATGGGAAATTTTAAGCAAATTCACGTGTTTACAAAAAACATTTTTTTAAAATGCTCTAACTCAAAAACGAAAAACCGTAACAACTTGAAATTTTCACCAAATCTTTATATTGGTGTTCTCTGTACATAATTTAGTTTTCAAAGTATTTTGACATATTTTGACTTATTTATAGACAATTTAAATTTTCGATTTTTGGAAAAATTTTTTTTTTAATCATCTAAAATTTTTGTAAACATCTGAAAATGTATTAAAGGATTAATTATAAGTTATACTAATTGAAACTAAAAAATATCGGAGATCGTTTCACTCAATTTTTTTTATAAGCCCATAAAGTTCAAATTTGTATAAAATATGTTAAAATCGCAATAATTTGCAAGTTATTTTGTAGTTTAAAATTCATTAAATTTTTTCTATTTATACTTAAGGTTCAAAATTTTAACACTAGGTTGTCCATAAGCTAATCTTCAAAATTATATAAAAAAATTTCTACCGGACTAAAAAGAAAAAAATTTTATGACTGTTTTAAATTTAAATTTTTACGAAATTGCATTATAATTCAATTTAAATATAAAATACTATATTATTATACACACATTTTAAACAAACATATTAACTCCGTTCAGAATCGTTATTCGTATACAATGATATTTATCATTGCATTCAAATTTAACAAATCCATTGTAATAATGACCTATCCTATAAACGAGGTGTACTCCACCCCCAACTGTACAGCAAAGCGAGGCCCATCCGTTCTTTTTTTGGTTTAAAAATGAAATTTGAATTTTAAAAAAAGGAAAAAAAAGAGGCATTAATTTCACACAAGGTTTAAGAACTTGTGGTTGAGTCAGAATTTATAAGAAAATATTCACTGATATAAATCCGGAACATACTATTATCATTGGTTTGTTTTCAGATATTCAAGCTGAGTATAAAATACAATTAAAGGTCAAAAAACTACATCAGCATTCGGAGAGGATGTAATTTGTACGCTTGTGACCCAGACGCAACTTTCCGAAACCACGACGACAAATTTTTTTTTTATACAATTTCCATAGCTGTATACAAACACCACTCGAGGTGTATATAGTATTCAACCGTGGAAACGACGCGACGGTTTTATTATCAGAACAAAAATAAATGGAATCGCGCAGTTACGTATTGCAATACTATATATATATATATATATATATATATACATATGCACGTCTCAACGAGCAGAGACGATAGATAGACTTATGTATAAAAAATAACGCGCGTTTTCAATATTCAGTAAACGCGTCAACATACAAAACCTATTTTCTATATATATATATATTTTATACATGTTCAGGGGGGGGACACAGTTAACAAATACACGCATTGGATACAAAACAGCAAAACTCAGGACAGCACCGTTTGTATAATCGCCATGCAGATCATTTATCAAATCCTAACATTTCCATGGTTTCACTTTAAACCTTTTGTCTTACTCAGCTCACTAGACACGAACGGCGACCGATGGCGGGGCGGTAGGAGGGCTCTAAAAGCCATTAGTTAACGGGTATACAGGGTACTGTTTTTTCCCTTTTTTTTTGTTATATTGCATCTCTTCCGCCGCAGACAGAAGACACTTGGGCGCAGCACCAATTGTACGCATACACACACACATAAACGACGACACACACATACATGTAATATAATAATATATATATATATTACATACCTCGGAACCGTATATACGAACCTTTTGTTTTTAGAATGAATCGATTTTTAAAATTACGCCATATATTCGATACACGTTTGCACACGCATGCGCACAAAACTCGGTCGCTTTTACTATACGCCTCTATACATGCATGTTAAACTATACATCGTATAGACTATAGAGGGACTATCTACGAATAGCAATATGATGGGCGAATGCTGTATATAAGTACGTATATATCAGTACGTTATATCAGTTCGAAAGAGCTTTCGCGAGCTAGGATATGCTATATATATATAATACATTTCAGTGTACTTTATATTATAAGGTCGGTGGTATAAATAATGTAGTAATAATGTAAATAATAATGGTGGTCAAATAATAAAGGTAATTCTAACCATCGTTGTATAGATGTATTTATATAATGTTTCGTACAACGGGAAGAAGACGAAAAGTCAAAAGCATCTGTAGAATTACAATAATAATATTAATATTTATTGGCCAGAAAAATTACAATTAAGTATAGGTACAATGATTATATATAAAACATAAGTAAATGGCCCATCTTACCACTGAGGATAACCTCTTATCGGTGATGATGGAGTACTAGGTATTAAATAATAAGTATAATTTTATAATATTTTGATATTTTCGAAAAAAGAAATTACTAATATATTATACATTTTTTTTCTACCCCGTCACACTTATTGTATAAGAGACTGAAGAACCGCGACCGCCGCGATGATGATGACGATATGAGTGCAGATGAGCAGAGTGCGAGACAAAGTGTACATACGCGTATCATCAGCACGTATACGCGCGCATATAGTATATACTGGTAAAAAAAAAAAAAAAAAAATAAAGTATAGAAAAAATAAGGGGAAAAAAGTTCACCCACTCGCAATCGAGTTACGACTTCTTTGTACGCGACACACATACATACACACACCACACACGCACACGTATACGGTATGTGCGCGGCGGCGGTTATAATTAAATTCCTGTGGGGACGATTCCCGGAGGCCGCACAGCCCCTCCCCCCTGCCAGACGTTTACGACGATGATAGTCTGGCGCGCGCAAAAAGCTTCGTCGAGTAGTAATTTTTAACGCGTGTGCGAGCTGTGCGCGAGACCGAGAGGTGGAACGGCAACGGACGATGGGGAAAATAGAGAGAGACAGAGAGGAGCATTTCACGGGCTTCTGACCCCCAGAGCGCGAAACTGTGCCACGACCGACGACGACGCCGCCGCCACAGTTTTATACGCTGCGCGCACTATTGACTTTTCCGATACAATTTTCTAGCTGTTTTGTATGTTATGTTTAACCACCGTGCCTCTCAGTGCAGCCGACGCGTATTATTCCGATAAAATACTATACGTTGCGTCGTTGCGATGATGATGATGGTGGTAGTGTTTGTCCAACGAGACGAGGCTGAGTGCAGCACTAACAGAATTAAAAACGAAAATATTATTTCTCTACTACTACTACTACTACTACTACTACTACTACTACTACTACTACTACTACTACTACTACTACTACTACTACTACTACTACTACTACTACTACTACTACTACTACTACTACTACTACTACACACACACACACACACACACACACACACACACAACTGTTGTGCAGTCTTCTACCACCATGGGTTTGTTTTATTTTTTATTCTTACATACGCAATTTGCGCCCAAGAACACATATATTATATTGTACAATCGTATACAACCGAATAGAATAATATGCAGCGAATAAAATCATATTTATTTATTGAAATCAGTGTTTCGCAACATGGGAGGCGTGTAAACATTGTTGGGGAGGCATAAGCAGTCATCACAAAGTTCAATTTTTCATTATTTTACATCTCATATTTGTATTTTATAATTTAAGGAAAAAATTAAACATTTATAACGATCAGTTATCGTTATCATGTACTTATCAACGATAAAGATGTCACTAAATTACTTTTGTATAAATTATTTGTAAAATATATAAAAAAGGATAATCATTTTATTTCTAATAGGAGGAGGCGCGAAATATTTGAAAATCTTCAAAGGGGACGTAGAACAGAAGATGGTTGGGAACCACTGATTTAAAATAATAGAAATCCTCGTATTTTTTTTTTTTCGGCCGAAGACGTGCAGATTCACTTTGACTGTTGCAAGTATTTTGATGTACACGCACAAGCACATAATAAGCAGTAGCGTATAATATATTATACATTCTTACTGTATTGCTTTTCTTCAAGGAAATTTAAATTCCACATTTATTATTTGTCTTTGTCGAGCTATATGATATATTAAAATATGAGCTAGAAAAGCAAGTCCCGCCGCAATAGGTAGTTACAAAATTATACATTTGTCCAAAATGAAATGTTAATAAAAGAACATTTACGCTATTGACATTTCTGAAAAAAACTTTATACTACTCTTTTCATTATGTATTCCGAAATATAATTAAATAAAATTGGAAACATAAAATCAACAACAGTTAATTTTTTGGATGTTAAGTACAACATTTAAAAATGGTGAAAGTCAATGTAAAGAAGATTTTACGATGAATTCAAATAGGTTTTCACAATCCATATCGCATCAATAAATCAATCGGTAGGTAGTGAATAGAGAACGTCAATGTTGCGCGCATGGATAGACAGAGACAGAAGATAATGGATTATTACAATCTTCAATTTAAAGACGACACCTAAATCATTATTATTTTTTGTATATATCCTTTTGGGTGATTCCAAAACAAGCAATTTCGATTATTGTTAGAACTAAATATTAATAAACATTAGTGAAAAAGATATAAGAGAAATGAATAAAAAAAATGTTTCAAGATAATTTTCAACATATAACTACAATAATTCAATGACCTATTTATTTTGATGATGATATTAATATGCATCTATTCATACTAACAAAATAATGCAACTAATTAAAGAGTAATTTTGGATAAAACTAAATATACATTTTCAAAGGAATCAAAGCAAAACTTATATTTATTTTAGTAATACATGTCTGAAATCAAACCCGATGAATTATTATTCACAAAATTATTCATCAGTTGTTGTATATTTATAGTTAATTCAATGAAAATAAGAGTACACAAAATAACAAAATCATTTATTTTTAATTTCTTTATTTATAAATACCTTCAATCCACTAAAGTTTCTTAGTAAGTATTTCTATCTAAGTATCTTAGTTTTCGTGGTTATATTTAATAGTTTTCTATTTCTCACACACAACATCTATATAATTTTTAAAGAATTTATAGAATAACAAATTTATTTATCTCAGAGATTAAAGATTTTTATCAACCTCTGTCAATGCTTCTTGCTCGAATGGGATGTTATTATATTGAGTTTAATTTAATTATGATTTGAAATCAAGTTCATCATATATTCATGCATGTATAATATATAAATTTAATGTATATAATGTATAAATATCCAGAAAAATCATAGAAATGTTAAACATTTTAAATGATACACTGAAAACATACAATAAATTAAATGAAATTCGTTTAACTAATATACTGACTCATAACTGATCTGAACTATTAGTTACAACTTTACGAGTCAGTAATATTTCACAAGTTTGAGTTAATGAAAATCAAGCAGAAGATATTTAGGAATAACTAGTATAGCAATATGTTTAAGACGTTTGATTTAAGAAATGTATACATAAAACAAAATAGTAATTTCAAAAACTTTGACTTGAATAACAACAGAGTGTTTCGACAATTTTCACCAAAGGAATATTCAAATATGGAACGTTATAGTGAACCGTTGCTATTAGCAATGACCGATTTTTGTAGTTAAATAAAGAACTCCCACGTTGTTTGAACAGTTATATTTTGGAAGCTTTGAAAAAGTTGCGTCACAATTCGGTGGTCCTGTTTGCTTTTATGACAAATGAAAAGAGTGCGTTAAACATATTTTGCGGAAAAAAAAACTCAATGCACTAATGGATCACGGTTTAAGAAAAAAAAAAATACATACAAGCATAAGAAGAAAACGATTGTTCTCTTCCCTCACAACGAAGAGTATTTGATTACTTATATGTGACTAGACTATTTTTATATCTGAGTGGAAAAAAAATTATGATTCACAGAGCAATCTCGAAAACTAAATCGAATAATAACGGTTAAAGTGAATATAGTTATTATATATAAAACCAATATACATTTTTTTTTTTTTTTTGTGAACTGTTTTTGTATATAAATATGATATCAACCGATCAAAAGTCTGTAGCCCAACAGAAAAATGCGAAAACGAAGAAATTGTGAATTCTGTGGAAAAATCCATAGTCGAAAATAATAATCGAGATCGTCGACGAAAAAAAAAAATGAAAAATAAAAACGTGCATACGGAATTTCGTACAAGTGCACGATAGTGTAACATGAATGCGAATAGATTTTATAATTTAGGTCAATGTGCTGCGCATGGTGAGCACATTTCCTGGAGTAACATATACAACCCAGATGTAAACAAAACTATATACGTATTGTATGTATATTCAGTGCGGCTTCACATTACATGACCGCAAATTTAATGAAACCAATGCATATATTATAATATACATACATACGAATAGTGCGTGGTCATTGGTCAGTATAAAATTTGGATGTGTATAAACAATGTGTATAAATCAGCTATATATACTCGTTATGATTCGGCCGCTTTATCTGAACGTTTGGGATGACAAAAATGAAATATTATAACCAAGCGCGCAACGAGATGTAGAGAGAAGTATACATATATATTATATTAAACGTATAATATTAAATGTATATTCGGATTTTCAAACAATAAATAAAACTGCATAAATAATATTAAATTTGCTCCGGCTGAGGGAAGATAGAGTGACATGTACACACAATATATTAATCAAAACTGTGGAGAGGATACGGACGAATACAGTTCTTGGTACCTATATTTTTATTCTTTGTTTCATATTATTTATCGTTTTAGCAATCCGATTTCATGTATTAATCAAAATATTTAATCTACATCATTTGTACAACTTTGCAGGATTCTTAGGAAAACATGTTTTTAATGTAAATTATTCTTCAAACAATATTACGGTTTTTTTTTCACTCCGCTTAATACATGGGATCAACGAGTTTAATTACACGGTAGTAGATTGTTAGGAATTAACATCGTATCGTAGTATTAATCATGAACAGGATATCTGGTATTATTAACAAACTCTATATAAAATTTGTATCAAACAAAAATGTTAACTGAATTTCACTGTCATATTTTTGATATTTATGAACAGTCGAAGCTTAAGTAAAGATATTGAGATTTTGAGTTTTAAATCACAACGAAAACCATTAATAAATACATCGATTGACATGACAAATCACTTAGTATAAAAACGACATTTTGTGATCTCACACAATTGCAATCGATTCATACTTAAAAAATGGTTGAGTAATATATAAAATCTTCAATGTCTTATAATATTGATAAAAAAAGATTTTCACTAAAATAAATATTAAGTTATAAGGATACAATTGATCAATCTATAATAAATTTAAACGCATGAAAATTAAAAGAAAACCACAAATAAAATATATTTATTATTTTTTTCTATCCAACTTTTTTAAAGGAAATCTAAAAATAATTGGTCAGTATAAATCTTAAAATTCATAAAATTAAAAAATATATATATTTAGTTGATTCTAGGGTTTTATAATGTTTAACTATAATAAAAACACATAAGTATACATAATGCTCATGTAGGTACATATATTTATATAAATACACTACAAAAAAAGACCATTCATTTTTTATTTTGTTTTACAAAATGAAATTAAAATATTTATTGCGAGGACTCATTATGAAACTAATGAATATTATAATGGTATTCATTTTTATTTATTTATTCTTTGCTAGCCAATTCACTAAATGACACTTTGTCATACCGTCGTACATATAGGAAAGGTTCAATTAGTTTTATGAATTGCACTGCGTAAGATATAAATATATATAATAGTATAATATATACCAATGAATTCTGAAGGAAATATACTTCCATTAGATACAGCTTGAGATGTGGTCGGATTGAGTTTGCTCTGCTGGAGCGTGATGAATTTTATTTTTTATACATTTTTTCCTTGGTAATAATAATGGGTCGTACGCGGGAAGTGACGGTTGCGGAAACGCCGAAACGCACAAAGTTCGCTATAGTGTAAATATGTCGAGACAGAGATAAACAGCGAATATCTTTTTCTACTATTTACACTATACTTCCGTTTGCTTTTCGTCCTCTCTTTCTAAGCTCAGTTGACAATTTGGCAAAGATAAAAATATATATAATATTCGTTTCAACTTAAATAGTCGACCGGAATATATAGCAATCGGAAGGGGAAAATACAACAAACAATTATAATTGTTGATAACGTATACAATAAGACAATAGAGAAGTTATGATTGTTATCACTAACTGATGAAAATGTACTAAAATATTGAAGTAAAAATTCCATATTTAATGAAAAACAAAGTACGTATCAAAATAAATATACAGATGAACAATTCATCGTGATGACTAATGCTTATATTGTAATATTTAGGGGCATTTAACAGTAATATATAAATATATAATATATTAGTTTCAAACATTTTATAAAATTAATAAATAAAAATGAACAATAAACGCCAACATCATAAAATTATTTTGATATTTAAAATTAAACAGAAATGTATGATTAAAAAAGAAGGCGTGATGTCATAAAGTTATAACAAAAGATTCAATTTAAAAATTTTAAAATTAAAGGTGCCCTCCTTCTTTTTTTAATTTAGGGCTCTTTTTCTTGGTGTGGTTTCCTGTACTTCTGTATGATCGTATTAATGATTGCGCCTGGTTTCATCTACTCAAAAACACTCGACGCAAATTACTACGAAGAAATGAAAACTTGAAAAAAGAAGTCAACTATTATATAGGACGGAAGGAGATTATACATAATTTAAAAGTTGACTGGTAGTTATTTTTTTTAAATTTATATCGCAATTTTGAAATTATTTTTTGTGAATAAATTTGAACTAAAATAAACTTGGGTCATGCGCTTTGATTTTTGAATAATTAAGTAATTATGCGGTTCAATAAACAACTAATTAATTAATTCGAAAACAAAAAGTGTTAATTTTCAAGATAAAACCTCGGTGCAATAGTTATAAAAAATTATATAATGAACTCACAACAACGGTAAAACTTTAATCACGCATGAAGATGATCAATAAATATAATACCAATGGAAAAAATACATAGGTACATACGTGTTATGTACTTACGTATACGCAGACAACGCCTCTTCATGCACGAACACAGTAAACTATCGATAATAGACACGATGAAGACCACAAGCCAAGTAGAGGGAATATAATTTTAGTATTTGATATATTAATTGAATGTACAAATGCTCATAAAGATTATATTTGCTGACTTGTCCCGAAAATTTAAATTTATCGAATTTCAAGTTTCTCAGATTCTTCTGACATACATATACATTTCGTGTACCTATAGCTTACATGTTGAGGTTCTATACTAATATGAATACAAAGCGAAGGCGGTTGGCATGGAGTTTACGAACAGGCAAAACGAAGAAATTCACGCTGTAGCGGATTTAAAACGCGTCTACAATTTATTCGTGTGCATACATACACTAATTTATTATTATGACGTGTTCAACTGCCCTTAATTTAACATCATGAATATATTATTATATTGTTCACTATGTAGTAACTTTTTCATAAAGGCAAGCCAGTGTAATAATCTCGTAAATCGGCTAAAAAGCTGTGCATATATTGGTCCTGCTTTTCCCAATCCACAGTCGTGCCACCGTTTATGTGCAAATTATTGTGCTTTATCACCCTTCCAAACCGTTCTCCCTCTCACTTGCTCACTCGTTGCTCCTATTTCACCAAATTTATTGCGCCCTTAGGCCTCAGGCCACTGTACAAACACAATACATACTGCTGTACGACCAAACACTGAAACTCCGCGTGATGTAAAATAATAATAATAATAATAATAACACGTATTTGTTTGTGTGGGTATGTGTGTGTGAGTGTGTGGGTAATGCATTGCAGCTGTAAGTTGATATCAACAACAGACAACAGTGTTCGCATAATAATTATATTATTAAATTTGCAATACAATAAAATACAATTTAAACGGCATTCGTTTTAAGGTCAGAATCTTCAATATCACACACACACACATACTATGAACTAAATCAATAATAAGACTATATTATATAAATGGAATTATAAATACCATTTGTGTTACACTGCAAAATGCGTATATTAAATATAATGTATTGTACAGGTAAACATATTACATTTTATTATTTGTATATACATAGAATATGATTTATGGCCATAAAATTGCAGTTATATAAAAAAAGCTAATTAAAAAGAGTATGCTAAAGTATAAACCTAACCAAGATATATAATTTTAGTTGTACATCATACTCTAGGCAGCAATTATTTACTTAGTACATAAATACATTCGTACACAACTCCGGGTAAATGATTACGAAACTGCAGAACATTCGATTAAAATGTGTTTAAAAACTGAGCGATGGCCTTTGGGATTTTAGGCCAATGTGTGTTCGTACACATATGACGCGTGATGGAAATACACAGGTCAGGGGAGCCGCCATTTGTCACCGTTGCCTGCACATTGTTTCCCAATACTACGATTCCAGAGTCACCTTAATTAAAATTATGCACAGCGGATAACGTAATGATAATGTGGACACAGTAGTGGAGGTAGTAGAGGTCGAAGCCCTCTAAATACAACAATTGACATTTTTTTTTTTTTTTTGTTAAATTACCTATGTATATGCCTACATATATAAGGTTATGAAAACAGTCGTTCGAAATGCACGCCCAGTACGTTATTCAATATGTTGTTTAATGCTATTCAGTTTTAATCAGTATAATTTAACACGTGAAAACAAGTAATTGCATTTTTTAACCAGTATATATGTATAGGTACCCGCACATACTTTTCAAATAACATTTTCGAAATGAAAAAAAATACTTCAAACATTAAGGGTACATAATTTTATGCTCATCAATGTATTCAAAATTTTACTATAGGTACTATAGATACGTATATATATACCAATAATATTATATATGTACATTAGTATATACTACACAATTACACACAATACATACATATTTATACATAATAATAGTGTATGTAGTATGAACACACACTATATACAAGTGTTTAAATAAAGTAATTTATAAAAGTAAACCTACATAATACAGTATATATATGTCTTTGAAATACATAGCAATTTTCATGTTTTTTCTTAAAAAAAAAACTGACATTTTGAGCACATATATACACTCGATAAAAAGTATTTTCGATAAATTAATAAAATGTAGAGCGTAATTGTTTTGAAATTTAATTAAAACTTACAATTTGTATAACAGAATGAAGCCCAAAAATTTCTTTACGAAGTTAATTAATTATTTTGTATATTAACGCGTTTTCTTTGAAAAATCGTAATCTAAAAAGGGTTTCCTCAAAATGAGTTCTGACTTTTTAAAATATAGAATCCGTAATACAAAACAAAACACGCACTTTCTGCTAATTGAAACTACTCTTGAAACACATTATTCACCGGACATTTTTCGAAAGATTTGGACGCGACAAACGGAAATTACGAATAGGTATAGGGCAAGTAGCGTTTAGGTCCTCTGCGAGATATAATATACGAATATTTCGGATGTCATTATAGAACACGATGTTTATCTAAATAAATTATTGTATACACCGTGGAAAAAGCGACTCGTGACTTCACGACGACAACGGCAGAAATTTAACGAGGTCTCGGAAAACGTTTTCGTGTATATGATAATAGCGTAAAGTAGGATATGCTACAGGATTTTCGATTGAATGAAAATTATATCAAATTCTATCATGTACGTGTGTATGAATTGCATATATATACTTATATATATAAATATATATATATATCAGTGGCGACTCGTGAACCGAATGAAGGGCAAGGCAGATATTTTCAAAATATATGGTAGAAAAATGTTAATAACAAACAATTAGGCCAGATTAGTTTAACAACAATTTTTTTTACAGCTTCATCGTTAAAATTAAAAATAAGTTTCAATTATATATAATGCAATTACAGGGTGACCGTGCGACATTTAATATCCGACGTTTGTTATTTTCATTACAGCGGAAAGATGGTGTTTAAGGTATTGTCATAAATCATAATCATATCGTTAGAAGTAAACACTATAAGTAGTTATAAAATAACTTGTTCATACTGAAGATCATTATACACGTATTGCACAAAACAATAAATTAATATTATTACTCACAAATCGTTTCGAGTTAGGTACCCTCATTGGATTTGAAAATTGTCAATTCAATTGAAAATATACATTGTTTGATAAGAACCGATATTTTAATTTATGATAAAAGTATTTTATAATGGTGTATATACACTTACACTATACGACTTTAGGACAATCTTCCGTTACTATTTTTATTAGTGGAAGTTGTGTCGTTTTTATATATATTACATATATATATATATAATATATATAATACAATAATATAATGTAATATCCGTTGTCAACGCCAAGGCCGTAGAAATAACGTAATGCCTATATTTAGAATTAATCACATTCAGCGAAATACAAGTATACACGTGTAAACGTTTACACAAGCGGCATTTAAGCATATTAAAAGCCTAGGATAATCAATTTATTCTTGACGGTTGATTAACCACTTTGACCGTAACAAAGCGGCGGCGAACGACAATCGTTATAAATTCGTAGCAGAGCGATGAGGAGTGATGAGGGGGGAGGAGAAGAGAAGGAGACTGCGTCGTCGACGCGTCTAAGCTGAAAGAACTCTGCGCGTTTTATAATAATCGTGTATTTTTAACGAAGAAATATAATATTTAAAACGAGTAACGAGGTGTGGGGGTGGCAGTGGCAATAGCGGCAAGTGAATTCGGCTGCGCGAGAGACGGGGTTCGTTAGAAAATCGAGGACGCGCGAATACTCGCGGATCCGTCGGCGGTGAGGATTGCGTGCGAGGGACTTTCGGGGAAATGGATATAGAGTGAGACGCAGCGCAGCCGACGACGAGAGGAGAAAATAAAATGAATAATGCAAAACGGCAACATTTTCTCAGATTTATTCCACTATTTTGTTTTTTTTTTGTTTTTGTTGCTGCGCAGAATATACACACTCACATTTACACACACACACGCGCGCGCGCGCATATTATATGTTATATATTCCGTCTGAGGAAAAGTGTTTTGCCGGTATCGACGACAGCGGACGTCGAGGATGGATACTAGCTGCTGCGGTGGGTCAAAAAAGAGATTGATTTAAGAAAATGTTGCACGCGTGTTCCGGTCATATTATTATAATGTACAGATACGCGGCGTGTGGTACATGGAAACGTCGAGAAAGAATATATACCATATACGACCGTTACGGTTGAACAATCAGATATACCTCGCAGTGCGCTGATACGAGAATTTCCGCTGCCGCGCCGAACATATTTATATATATATATATATATAGGGACATAGATGCATTGTGTACACATATAACGACCGTCACGTGCGCACGGTGCGGACGGATTTAAGAGAATAGAGAGAGAGAGAGAGAGAGAGAGAGAGAGAGAGAGAAAACGCAGGTTTTGAAGAAACAAAAAGTTTGATCGAAATCTATAACGGACGATCATAGTGTGCGCAGCGGCTAACAGCGACGAATAACGTGGGCACATAAAATGGTTTATATGGATTTATATGGTTTCGTGTATACGAATTCAAGCGTCGAATCGCGATTAAACAATGTTGCAACAATCATTACGTTTCGACCGCGCATTAATGCGTAGTATTTATACGTGTGTGCGCAGTAACATATTATTATTATTTCTGGGACGCTAAAATAGCGTTGAATACAAAAAAAAAGTCCGTTTTCGCGTTATAAAAATTTCGCCACCAACGGGACCTCAGTTTCAGATGAATAAACATATTTTTTTCCCTTACAGCGTAGTTTTCAATTACGTGATCGATGTGGACGAGTTACAGTAAATATTTTTCGTAATAGAGTCCCTCGTGGTCGAAAAAATCGATGTACGAGAGAACAGGATAAAAACAACAACTAGTAATACTTAAGTATATATAAATGGTATAACAGTACCTATAGGCAATCATTTCAATCAGTTGACCTAGTGCGACAATACTGCACGCTGCAGTACGGTGTACCTTTACAAATTATAATATATGAAATAGTGGAAGAGACATAAAGGTGACGTATCGTAGATTCAATATGAAAAATAAATGAAATGACATTTGATTTTTTCATTGTATTATATATACTTGAGGTCAGATTATAAGACTGATAAGAGATAGGAGTTTCAAAACTTATTTTGTACAAAATAACGATCATGAAAATAAACTCTAAAACGATAAATACACGTCCATAATTAATTTAAAAGGGTACAGCAGTTTATTTATACGTATTATGATTTATAATACATCTGTAGAAACTTGGGTGATATATTACAAAATACTCGGAATCAAACAATTCCACCAGAAAACAATAGGATAATCCCTATATGAATTCTAAGATCCAAATAATTATCGTTAATATCATCACAATTCCAAGTTATATATTATAATAATCAAGGTACTTGCATACGATGTATGGTTATACAGCTATGTACTGAACGTTCCGTCGAAGAGTTATTGCTACGTTACTTAAGTTGAGATGTTCATGTCAGTAAAAATTAGTAGAACTCTGTGGAGCAACGCACTTTTACACATATATATAGTTTCATAATGTGATGTTTCTCACTAATATAATATATAAACAATGTTACCGAAAAGGTTATCTTCGCCATTTCACTGAAATTATATAAAACAATAATCTACCTATATGTATAACAAAAAAACACAAATATATTCACTTTTGTCATCAAAACATGTTAAAATGAATATTTCCTATTGTTATCAGTGAAAACAATAACGGTAAATGTTTCAAATTGGAAATTAATTAAAAATTTAACAAGTCAGAATTTTGAAGGATCGTAATTAGAAAATAAAAAGAAACATTGATTTAGCACAAGCCTTGTTCGCAATTAGAGTCATTACTCATCAACAGTATAAAATATTTCCTAAGTTATAGATAATAAAGTAAATCAAGCACAAAACATTTAAATAATTATCAAAAAATAATTAAATCATTTCTAGTTTATTCAAGAGTTAACATAAAAACGAAGAAAAAAAACTTAAAATAAGTAATTTTTAATTAATGCACTGGGACCAAGCGATATTTTAAACGAATTTTAGGTACACAAATAATAATTTCTTTTAATTATTATTACACAGTATATTTTATAGTTGAATAAACGGTTCTAAGTTATTAAATTTCATCCATCGTTTAACTATTTTAACTAAACAACAGAAACAATTAATTAGTGCAAATTGAAAACATCTGCAGTTTCGAATCGCTACATATATGCATTGCCATTTGTCAAATCGCGTCTAAAATAATGTAAATCTTTTTTGTAAAGTTTTTTTTAGCCTAAGTATGCATAAGGTATTTAGAGACGGTATAGGAGTGTCATGCAAGTCTACATAATACGTTTTGCAATGGGTAAAAGATTGCTGAACGTAAGCTGATTATCATAGTCGTTGTAGAAGTGACAAAAAAAGTGGCGTTTGTTACAAAACTTTAAACCCAGTAAAACGCAGGTTACCTACTCGCATACAAAAAATATATAAATGGCGCATATAAAACAAGAATATTTTATTTCTACTTGAACTGCTTGCGTCGCAATATATGTTCGAAAATCGAGCAATTTTTTTTTGCGTTTTAGGCACTTAACTTGAATGACAACAGTCATGAATTATGAGTTATGACCTTTATTGCATAACCAGTAGAAATCTATAATGTAAATGTTTATGTGGTATATATGTATATATATATTTTTTTTTAGTACAGAAGAGATGTATTTCAGACGATATAAATATATTGGATAATATTATGAATGCTATTAAAGAAATATAATACACCAACTAAAAAGGATAAACTAGTCGAACATTCATTGAGGCAACAGTAATATAACACTATAGGTATTAATAAATGCATGACATCAACATATTCATTGAAAAAATATTATACCTAATTTAAAAGTAAATCAATGTACCATCCGTTCTAATGACACGCGGTCTTGTATATTTTGTAATGGAACATATAAGGGATAGTATTACAATACTGATATATATCTAATTTCGATATATTCAATAATCATTTTAGATTTTGAACGGAGTCATGGAATCTATTGATTTTACAATGTGTGTTTTTTTTTAATTTTTTTTTTTTTTTTTTTTGTATCTGAGGACACGATTTTTGGTAGTAAAAATGCTTCAATTTTCTTAAACAGCAATTTTTCTGAAAGGAAAGTGAATGTAGTTGGTACTTGAGCAAGTCAAAAATCCAACTTTTTAAATACTTTTTTAAAAAATCGAAAAAACGATAAAAAAATTACAAAATACAGTTTTTAAAAATGCTCCAACTTAAAAACGAAAAACCGTAACAACTTGAAATTTTCACCAAATTTTTATATTGGCGTTCTCTATATATGGTTACGTTTTTAAAGTATTTTGACATATTTTGACTTATTTATAGACAATTTAAAATTTCAATTTTTGTAAAAATTTTTTTTTTAAACATCTATAAAATTTAATTGGCTGACCGAAAACTCTTGAAAATTTAATACAAGGTTTATAATAAGTTAAAATTATCGTCACTAAAAAATGTCGGAGATTGTTTCACTCAAATTTTTTTTATAAACCCATAAAGCTCAAATTTGTATAAAATGTATCAAAATCACGATAATTTGCAAGTTATTTTGTAGATAAAAATTCATAAAATTTATTCTATTTATACTTAAGGTTCAAAATTTTAACACTAGGTTGACTGTTTGAAGTTTAAATTTTTACGAAATTGCATTATAATTCGATTTAAATATAAAATACTTTATTATTATATACACATTTTAGACAAACATATTAACTCCGTTCAGAATCGTTATTCGTATACAATGATATCTATCATTGCATTCAAATTTGACAAATCCATTGTAATAATGACCTATTCTATAAACAAGGTGCACTCCATCCCAACTGTACAGCAAAGCGAGGCCCATCACGTTTTTTAAATTGATGTGCTAAACGTAAAACTTTATCAATCGTATGAGACCATAACTAGTAAAACATTTTATGTATTATACACTCGTGTAGCTACATTTAATGGTCTCATAAATAATTTAAATACGTGACTTATGAAACTAATTAAAAAGAAATATGATACTTTATAATACGGTTGGTATTTATGTGTTTCTAATTTGATTTAATTAAATCTCACTGGAGTTGTGTGTTTCATCACATTTTTCTGATAAACAAAATTAAATTTAAATATTCATCAAACCAAAATATCAAATTAAATATAATCGGAGGACAGATCACGTCAGAAATAGTTTATTAATACTTTATCACAATCAACGATGTGGCCTTCGATACATGATAACATAAATGTATAAAGGCATAGAAAATCGTTAATTGACATGAGGAGATAAAACGAGGGAGTAAAATGTAAAAAATAAATTTCAGACGTTATACATATTATAGATACAACTGTATACAAATATAAATTATGTATGTAATGTATATATATATATATATATATATATATATCGGTACATTGAAGGGCAAGTACAGCAAAAATATTTCGTTTCACTTACATAGAGATTATTTAAAGAGACAATACGTGTCAATTATAATTATATTTGACTGACGGCTAAAAAGTTCATTTTATATCGTTAGCACGATATAATTGGGACAGTGTCAGTTGAAAAAAAAAACATGATTTACAACGGGAAAATCTATTTATGCTTAAACCGACGTGATAACCATAATATAGTGATAGAGTTTGTAATACACATGCGCGTTCAAATGGCCTTAACAATAAACTGTGAACGAAAGATTGTTTATCCGACGAACGATTTAGGACATTTAGAATAGGTATAAGTTTTGGTTTGTTAAAAAAATACTAAAATAATAATGATGAGCATGTGATAAAATTCCACTTACCGTGTAGATGAGCTAGAGAATGTAAAGTGTTCGAGTTGATGAAACCTGAAACAAACATATTTTCATCAATAAATTGTACATAGGTAGGTATAATAATCAAAAATTTAAATAATCAAGAGTAATATTGACAAATGGATTTCATAACAGAACAACAGAACATCCGAGTGTATAAAAATATTTTTATTATAACCGGTGTAGTATAGTAATATTGATTTGTCAAAACCATTTTATACTTGACGTTTTGGCATAAATTATTTTTATTTTTCCATATAATGCGTGTTGTATATTAGTAGGAAACATGTTTTTAAACGAAATATTACAAATAAAAGTACATAATACCTACATGTATACATTTAAATATTGTTAAAACACACCTTTTTGTGTGCAAACTCTGGCGCGTCGTGCGTAATAAACAGTGGTAAATTTCACTATCTGTTCGTGTAAAATAAAAGTGGTTGAAAAAAAAAATAGTCAGAGATTTTAAATCGTAAGGGTTTGGCAATTTTTTGGCTTTAAATATAGAAACGTATAGAACGTTTAAACTTTTGGCACAAATATCGCATACGCAGAGGAACCGTATTCGGTTGGGTCGAACGATGTTCTTGAAAACATATCCTGTTTATAGGCGAGTAAATAACACGTATAGTGATAGCATATATAACTGTATAATATAGTGCGTGCAACGTATTATGTTTAAACATGTTCGTGCGCATGTTTGCAAAAAAGCATTTTAACAAAACAAAAAAAAAAAACCTCAAGGCTGGAGCGAAAATCAACTAGAAACCGACAAAAACACACGTACGTTTAAAGAGCCGTATGCGTATGAGCCTAGACGACAAAAATAATGCTATTAAAGTGTAATAAAACGAAAACGGATTACTTCAACATTTACCTATGTAAAATTAATACTTATTAAGTCGACAGCGGACAGAGATCGAAAATCGCAATTGCACCCCGACGACGACGTTTGCACGCGATGTATGCACATATAACACAGCTCCGGTATAACAATAATTATAATATAATAGTGCACGGTATATATGTTGTTTTACGTTTCCGATGAGATAAATTAATTGGCATGTGGTAATTGGAAACCACTGATACAAACAGAGAAAGTTTCCGAGTGCTTTGTAAATTATTCGACATGCTTATATTGTTCCACCAGGAAACTATATTTACAGCAAGTTTTCTCGTACGATTGTTAGCGATACACTGTACATAAAAACACTATACGTGTACCGATACTTGTACGTATATATACGGTTTAATATTTAATAATAATAATATGATCGAATAAATCAATTTTTGTATAGAGGAGGCCAACGCGGATTCGGAATGTACCACGATCGCATAAATAATTAATTAATATGGAAATTGTTCATTAACTATTCTAGCCGTACGGTATTATTTGCAGTTTACGAAACAATCAGTAAATATTTAACACGCATAATTAAAAAGGCATCAATTCCAATTAAATCCATCGACTAAATGAGATGAACGAAAAAAAAAAAAATAAAAAAAAAATACTCAACTAACGATCGCATGGCACAACAACTGTGTATAATGAAGTGCAATATAATATTATGCTGCAGGATCAACCAATTGGAGGATTATATAAATGACGGGAGTAACCAAGAGTCCATTACGTAATTTTTTCTGCCTATAAATCGTTAAGTTAAACGTAAAAACAAATTTATTCGATACTACTATATTGTCGTATGCAATGCTTAAAATATAAAAACTATATATACCACAATATATATATATATATATACCTACTTATAAATCATACGAAAACACATTGAAAACAGATTTCAACGAAAGATTTAATTGGATTTTTTTTTTTTTTTTTTGTTCAGCGAAGGGGGATTTATCGCATTTTAAACCATATTAAATAATTAATAATAAATGTTTATTAATTTGGAATAACATCGAGATCAAAATTAATTTAAATTTCTTACGCACGCGAATACAAATACGATTTTACAATGTAATAATATCATATACGTGTAATGCATGTGTACTACCGTATATAGCACGGCAACGAGTTATCACGCAGACCTGCATGCATTGATACTCGCATAATATAATACGCATATAATATTATAATATGTAAACATATTGCTGGCTGTTATATCGTTTTCACATAGAAATGCCATCGTGTGCGACGATTTATAACATTATTATAATATCATGACGGTAGAGCGCACGTTACACATGAACAAAATGCCTTTCCAACGGATCGTTTAGAATATGGCCAGCCACCGCGGCAACACAATAATATACACCATTAGCATGTAAGACCCAGCGGTCCCTTCTTTCTTCTCCCCCCCCCCCCAAAAAAAAAAAAAAAATCATACACGGTACATTTGGCCGTTCGCGGAGAGGAAGAACGATGGGCTAAATCCAACGTTTTATACGAGTAGCACTGCCAGCCTTTGCGTGTTCCGCATCGTTCACATCCGTTAGCTAACCGTATTTGTTAAACGTACATTATATAATATAAATACATTTCACGTGTACATGTACAACTGCAGATTACCGACGGGCAGACTACCAACAATGCGAGAATTTCGAATTTCGTTTTTTAAACGCGTTATAACCTATATAAATATTTGAATAATAAACGATTGAATTGGCTATATGCAACACGATCGACGCCGACGGCAGTGCTTTTTCTCCACGCGATAATTATTATTTATCCGGCAAACACACACACACACACACACACACACACACACACACACACACACGATATTCGCTTATTTGTTTGTTTATAGAGCACATATATAGATTAATGCGCCGCGGTAACCGACAATTAGATATGCGCAGGTTATATTATTATAAGACCGCAGGTTCGTTAACGCAACCAATCATTATTATGCTTTTTTCATCCACGTGTGTTCACATGTAGTTAAAATTTTTTGAAAATTTGAACACCGAGATAAGAAACTGCAGGTACCGTCAAAAAAGTGTACGACGGTCATCCAGTCGAAATTATCAATAAGTTCATTAGTCAAGTATATAATATAATGCATATAAAACAATAAGCAGCCAAAGAGTTAGAATGCTCGAGGTTTTTGTATGAAAAATAAAAGTTATTTAACGCACTACTTATATTTACTATAGGTACTATAATGTATATGCCATTTACGTCATCGTCGTCGGTATATTATTATAATTTTGTCACTAACATAAAAATTTGCAGTCGATGACTCGTCGTCGATACTCATAAAAATTCGATAACCTATTATTATATTTCCTCTCTTATGCAGTAATACGAGTTTCATTCCATAGTCCATATGCTTGCCATGGAAATTAATACAGTTCGAATTGCAGTCACACTTTTGAAATCATATATACAACCGCATTAAGCGACTCAATAAAAATTAAGACCTTGTAAATTACCGATTAGTAACGTTTTAATACTGTTCGTTACTTTTTTAAATATATCTTCGAGTATGTCAATCCTTAGATTGTAAATGTATAATGAACATAACACATATGTAATATATTTATACAACACATAGAACAGCGATTTTATAAACGAAAATGAATGCATGTACGTATTACATGTATATATACGTTTGTAGGTTATGATTTATGAATTATGACCGTGTATGATATATATACAATACTCAGCGACGATGTATACTCAGCTACTATATAATTAATACGTACGTACGCGTCGGAAAAATTAAAAATAATTACATGGTGAATATATAATACGTATATATTATATATATTATTACAGGTAAGTACTGCGTATTTTAGACGCGTACAGCGGAATATTGTTATTATCTTGTTATTGGATGTATAGCAGAAACAGAGGAATAAGTTTGTGTTTTAATAGAGAGCTCACCGGTTCATCGGTCTATAGGAATTAGCTTCGACAGTTTTCTAAGCGTTTTGTTTCCACATTATACTTATCTAGGTGAAGGCGATTAATACTACACTTCAGTGGTGCGTTAAATTATCAAGTCATTTACAATAATTGCGTGGCAGGTATATATGCAACTCGTGTATAGTAGGTATATGTACCTACATATATATTATTATACAAATAACATATAGGTACATAATCCTGACGTTATTACAATATAATAGTATCTCTGCGTACCTATACACCTAAAATACTGTTTCATTGTATACACAAAGTTCTCCCGACCGAAGTAAAGACAACACGATATAATGTATATAATATATGTGTATGTTCATGCGTTGATGTTGACATTTACACAAGCCCAATAGAGATGTACGCGCATCTGTTAATGCGACGATGAACACGCACGCACACACTCGCCCACCCGTTGCAGTGACACCGTGACACGTGAACCACGGATAAACGTAAATTTGCCGCCGTGTTCACGGATTGTCCAAGTTATTACAGAAAAAAAAAAAAAAACGGTGGCCAAACCGCGTCGTGATTACGAAACGCATGCAAGGTCGCGGATACATGCGAGTTTATATGCGCGGCGGCGTGTATAGGTACATATAATAATATTATAATACCGTAATTTAGACATATGAGCGGTCAAACCAGTTGCGAACGCTGCAAAATAGTAAAATGCTGCAACGACGAAAGGGAAAATATATCGGTTATCAGTAAACCAACGACAAAAATGAACCGTTGACGCGTCATGTTGGAAATATAATTATTATTACATGATATTATAGTATATTATAGCGAATAATATTGATACATGATAGTATATTATAGCGAACAGTGGACACATGTTCAAATGCAACATAATAAAACGTACAAGCGCGTCACCTATTAATAATGTAATATTAATTGGAGTAAAATACCACAAAATGATAGAACTGGGGACGGCGTACACTCATGTACCCCCTCGGACGATCAAAATACCGATCTAGCGCGCGTATTATGACTCACCGATACGCTGTTGCGAAAATCGTACACAGTAAAAACAGATGTGTATTTAGCAATATATATTATACAGCGAATTACCAGATAGTGTACACGGGAAAACATCGCACATTATTCAAATTTCCTGAAACATAATAACGTGCCTAAATAATTGCGAAACTTTTAGACGACGCGCATATAGAAAAACCAGAACAACGCAGTTGTGTATATTTCACACGTTATACAGTCGTGTGCTTACGGTAAAAAACGTATAGGCCCGCGCCCGTAGGTGTTCGAAAACTTTCCCCGTTATTGCACGGATATAAGTATATACACCTATACAGGTAGGTAAGGCGTACGAAAAGATTTTAAAATGAGATTGTATGAATTAATATAACAATATAACAATATTCTAGGTCGTTTGTGCATGCGGTTATTTTGGCCGCCCGCTGGGCAACATTTCGATATTCTCTAATATAATAATATGCGCATTACACGCAGCTGCATGCAGATATTATTATAATATATCTACGCGACGACAACGATGCGCAGCGTTATACGCACCACTACGATGTAATTATTACACTCACGCCACATCACCAACGGTACATAGTACTATACATGTACAGCAATTATAATATTATTATTGATACATACTATATAGAGAGAGAAAAAAAGCATCTCGAAAAAAGTATCCTCTATCATGATATGTATAAGCGGTTAATCAATATATATGCGCGCCGTGCATTATTGTGATTCTATTTCCTGATAACTTTCCCGAAAGTTTTGATGGATTAATTTTACCGCGTGGTTACAATAAGTACAAACTACGTATGTGAAATCGAAATGGTATTATAATATTATAAACTCTGCCAGCACAATGATGGAAAATCTTGGAATTACTTTAGGTATTATGCGGAAGAAAAAAAAAACTTTAGCGGATATTTTAAGGGTATAAATCCGCGATATATTCGCTCAAATGTATGTACATATTAATACATAGAGGAACTTATAAATTAACTAGACCAAAATAAAAATTACTTCATAAATGCAATTAGTGAAAGTAAGCCATCCGTTTTTTTCTGTATCACGTTAAAAACTATATACATTCATAATATATCAGTGCAAAATAAAAATGTATTTTACAAGTACATCATCAATACATCTTGTGGAAGTAAACTTTTACTAAGTTTAGCTAGAAATAATGATCTTGCATCAATACTTATACCAATAAAATATTCATTATTAGGGAATCTCAAAGATTCGTGAACCATCCATTGAATTTATGTAATTATTACAAACGAAATTTATTTAAAAATACTCTCCTGTAATTGCTGGATAATGTATCACAAAGTATTTAATTCTAGATATGAAATATCACTTTCTTTTCCGGGTACTATTCAATAAAAAATAAATCCTTTACAACAATTATAATATATATACGTAAGTGTAAATATTATAGTTTAAAACTTATACTAAAATCTAAACAAAATGGTTTAATTAAAATGATTTGTTACAAACAAGAAATAAACTGCAATATTATATCATAGGTGTATTGTATACTTATGAATTATGATACATATTTATGTTGGCTATATGGAAATTATCTCTCCAATAAACGTTGGGAGAGACGCATGAGTAGGTAAAAATATGTAAATAAAAACAATCAGAAATAACAGATAAATAGGTATTCAATTGTATTTTTACTAATACTTATTATATTCTAAGTTAATATTTTACGCACGCATATTATTGGCAACATGTTGGCATATCACAACCAACCGATGATAATTGTCGATAGATTAATAATATAATCTTGCAATTGTGATTAATGAATATACATATTTTGTAACTCAGTTCTGTTACTATTTAAGTATGCGACACGTGCGCGATGAAAATTTAAACATTTTAAACATGCGTGGGCTCCACATATTCTGCATAATAAATAACTACATATATATATATATATATACACGCCAGGCTATTAAACACAAATCTTGTCACAATGTCACATCAGCGTCGTAACAATTACAAATAATGATAACTAATTGGTTTCGTCGGTACAAATATATACAACATGTGACAGAAATGCGTTGCAGATTGTCAGGCCTAGAACATTAAACGAGAAGAAAATGTGCTCCAGACGTTTAGGTAACGGGAGATTATCTGAACAATAAAAATATTCACACACTAAAGCTGTAAATTCCACTTTCATAATATGACTTGTATGACCTTGCACTGAATGCCCTTGGCCGTTACAAACGGTTTCGATTTTCTACGTTTAATATTAATAAATAGGTATATAGATACAATAATAATATATACATAGGTCACAACAGTTTTTCTTTCTAGTTCAATTTTAACTTTTTTTTTTTTTACCAACATACGCTTTTAAATGTACATTATTAAAACTCGCAGACATTGTTCACGGGGGTTTGGGAAAAAATGATAATCTTTCCACTTAACGAGAAAAAAACGGAATGGTTAAAAAACACGTAGGTATACTGAAATAAATTGAACGCGTATTCATTGCACTTATTAAGGACCTCTTAAAATCCTTATCACTTCTCAGAATACGTCCATTAAGCATTTTCATAGTAAAACGGTGTGTATATAATAATGCGTACATCACCGTCGTCGGCATACCACTCCAAAAACTATAGAATTAAAAATCGAATAATAACAGTATATACTCCGACCGCCTGATTTTATATAACAGAAACGTAAAGATTATGTTCCGTATACACGTACATATAGGTACGGATTCGCGGATCAAACAATGATGTTTAAACGATACAAACATCAAAAATGACGAATATATTATATGCGATGGTATCTCGCGTGTTCAAACAACATTTCCATATACTATCTAAAATCATGTTCATGCGGTTTTCAAGCGGTGTGCGTTTACAAATACACACACACAGTGTACACAAATATAATATATATTATAAACGTTGGATGAATTTTAATGCGAAATCGGAGCCACAAGGGACTAAACAGCTGTGGCAAAAGACCGACAGCAACAATATCCTCGTATTCAATACATATTATCACGATGATAGTGGTATACCACTGCGGAATACATAGATCTATATAAATATATTGTTTTTATATTAAAGCCCATGTTTACCGTCCAACTATGAATACACTTTTAAATATAAATTATTAACATCACATATGTCTACATAATATATACAATATATACACGCGTATACTAAAATAACATGACATAAACATATAATATATTAAAACACTTAAAATAGGTAAATTGATTTTTGTTAATTTTATTTATATTTTATTTCTTGTTTGCCTATATAGTTTCTGATTATACAATATTTAATGAAAATAATAGATGAAGAATATTAATGCACCTACTTATTATTTTATTTGTCGAATAGTATAATTCAAATAGACGATGAAATACACATTATTTGCATGTTATAACTTATTCCATTATACACTGCCGATGAATATGAACAAAAACTGGCGAGTGAGCTAAACAGAATTATATTTTAACGAATTTCCAGTGTCTCGATAACATTAAATCATCATGTTTCAAAAATTTATTCGTTCTACTATCCTCCTCGACCAAGTACATTCCAGTTAATGGTAGACCAAATTTTAGAGCGCTTATTTTACCGTAGGTAAACTTTTCAGTTTTTTATTGGTTTGTTTCTGTATAGTCACACATTAGTAAAACCTTATTGAATTAATTCCGAAATTGAAATGTAATAAAATTTAAATTCCTGATAAACTCAAAAGACGTTGGTATTAATGGTATCGGTATTTGCTAAATCCTGATCAATGAACCATAAAAACTCAATCAGCTAGATAATAAATTATATCAATGGAATATGGATAGATTTATTTAATTCATCCCAGACTATAATTATTTATTTTCAGTATGCTTATTAAACTTAAAAATATATAAATCATAAATGTTACAGTTTAATAGTATCAATAAATAATAATAATATAATAAATAATGACATTACCTATTGTTGTTACTCTCCGCATGCTCACAAAATATAAACCAATGAAGTTCTGTAATGGGCGTTACGAATTTACGATTATTATAAAACTACTACTTATAAAGTATGAAAACGTCAACGTCAACATTATAATAATTATAAATTATAACGATAGTAAAAAATTTGACGAAATAAATAACATGGTAAAGAAATCAAAACGTATGACAGAACAACTTTTACCAACTAGATAATAATTGGGTTGATTTTTCTCTCAATTTGGCAATTATTATGAGACCAGCCATAAAGACTCCAATGTTTATAAGAAAAAAATAAAATTAAAAAAATGATTCATATGACATCGTATAGTTGAGCGCACGCTAAACACCATAATATTATATATTAAGTATATCGATATATACGTTGCAGTATATTTATTTTTATTTTTATTTTTTATTAAAATTAGCTTTTAGAGTTTGCGAAACACTTGGAGAAGGGAAATGATTTATTAATGTGTGCACAAATGTGAAACTGTTGAAAACTGTAAACAAAACAAAAAGTAGAAAAAAAAAGTACCTAAATAGAAATGAATAATGATCGATCCATCGGAATTCGTGAAAATATTTTTGCATATTTTATACCCATGGGCCTTGGATCTGGATGGGGTTATTCTCACTACGCAAGACAAATCTGAAGCCAATTCAGCACAATATAAAGTTTTTCGTATCGATTTTTCCACTCATATCCATAGCATATTATATGAAACAAGAAATACCTACGGTTTTTTTTTATATATTAGGTATATAATTCGGATCAAAAAAAAATAAATAAATAAAAGCAATTATGTACAAAAATGAAATCGTGGCGACAAAATAATGAATCGCATCTATGTATCTCCTCGTAAAACGTTCGTTTTTTATGCCGATTCAACAGCGTAAATATTGTAGGTATTTATTAAGATGAAACTCTGCACAATAAGGTCAAATGTTAAGCAAATGTGTAAACACTATCCGAATGAGTATTTTCAATAAAGAATGTTCTGAAAAAAAAACCGCTTTGACGTTGAATAAAAATTAAAAAAACACGCCAACTGCACTAAGATAATGTTCTCTACAACGTATTTAGTGCTCCAGACCACCGCACCGGCAGATATAAAACAAGACAAATCCCATATTGTTGCGCGGCGGATACACCAATACAATGTCCTGTTTGATAGTCGATCGATATTTCTATACACACGCATAATGTCTGCAGAGATAAAATAACATACCATTATGGAATTTGGTTTCTGAAACGTATCGGACATTATCAGAAAAAAACCACGAGTCGTAACCACGAAGGGTGTCGCATGTGCGAGAGATAAATGAATATAAAAAAAAAACTCACACGAGAAAAAATTATTTGAGTATGAATAATAATGGAAAAAAAAAACATGTTTTAGTAGTTAGTGCGGACGGCGGACCTTTTTCCGGTGCGGTAACTGTCGTACACGCGGAATGAATGATAATACGAGATAGTGTGCGTACTGTTTCGTAACGAAGCGTCTAATTAATGTTTACTGATAAAACACACACACACACACACACACATACACACACACATGTACAGCACACACCACGCTTTGAGTATACGGATATAATTTCCTCGGACGAGAAACGTGCTGCAAACGACAATCGAAAAATAAAAATATATTTAAAATATTTTATGGCGTTTTCTTCCCAACACAGCCGCCATAAAATATATAGTTTACACACACAATACACGCAGCACAATATTATATTATTATATTCGAATAAAAGTAACCTCGCTACGTACCGCTATTGTACTTATATACTATAGCTATACGCTGTAGTATTATACATTTTATGCGTATAATATTTAAACGGTTTTTGGACATTAAGCGTATTTTTTGTTTATTTTTTTTTTTTTTTAAGCACTTAAGTACCCCGCATTACTAATAATAATAATAACGATTATTCCACGCATAAATTATCTCGCTAATGATCCAAAAAATATGAAATGGACATAAGGAGAGAAATTTAAGTACAAACTGTAATTAACTCGGGAAAGGGGAGAGTTTGGTAAAATATAAATAAAAATTTATGTTTGACAACGGGGTAGTGAAATATTACGGTACCTCGGCTGGCGGAACGGATGGGCGATTTCGTGTTTTCCAGGGAACAACCCTAACATCATATCTTATCTGTACGAATTTACAACTAATGTTATGACGTGATGAATGGTACCACATCATAGAGTTAGGAAAGAATGAGAAAAAAAATCGGACGTGCACTGTAAAGACGAGCTTACATTTTCAAATCGAACGAGTTACACAGAACATTATATTATAACAATTTAGGCATTTATTAATTCAGGCATTTTTTTTTTTTTTTTGGTTAAACACATGTATTATTATTGTTTATCACTTATTTGCGAGTAATTGCAAAGATCGTGGCGCCCTTCAACAGCAAAGAATATACGACATGCCAAATATGTTTATGGTGTACAGACTACAGAGTGTTTCAGGATGCTTCGACGAATGCAATAACTTTTGTTTGATTCATTCTAATTCACTTTTTTTATTTGATAAATTGTATTGTAGATACTGCACTACATTATAAACGTTATAATAAACAATTTTTTTTATTTTCAAAACCCAAATTTTCAAATTTCAAATTTTGTTCTATTAAAAATATGCAACATTTTTTTGAATTTTTGGAAAAATTATGTTGCTTATAACTCTTATATAGGTTTATCTGTTTTTTCTCTAAGTTTGTGAAAAAGACAAAAGTTAATAATGATATTGTGAATTTGTGTCGCATAATTTTATCAGATAATATTGTATATTACTTTTAATTTAATACCTAAACTAATCTTGATAGAATGTACAAAACATGTACTTACAATGATTTTAATATTAAATTCAAATTTTCAAAAAGTTGAAAAATATATAGTAAATTAATGACCAAATTTTAATCAGATAATAATTTAAATACTACATTTTTAAAAAATAATCAAAATGGGCATTTTTAATGGTAAAATCAAATTCGCGTTCCAAAAGTAAAAAAAAATTTAATACGATTTTGTTGTAACGCAGTACTTACCTACTGTATTATATATTATAAAAAAAAATTGTTAAAAAAAATAATGATTATAGAACAAAAGCTATTGCATTTGTCAAATCATTCTGAAACACCCTATATATATTTTAATATATTTAATATATATCATTAACACGTGTGCACTTGACACACAAAGACGAGCAGAACTATAATAATAATTGCAAATCCCGATCACGAGAATCTGATGCTCATTGTCGTGCATTCATTAGGGTAGAGGTTGGCAGTGTTGGCACACCGAGAAGAAAAGGTAACGCGTGTGTTTGCTCTGTGAATTGTTGCCCCTCTGACCACCAGGCACCAATACGCTAGGAAATCATCGCAATCATTATAGATGCTAGCACACGCGATGTTATTATGGCTGACAACTCATGTGAACTTCCTCTTTTCGATTTATTATTTTCAATTGCACATTGTTGCGTTATCATATGTACACAATAACAGTAATAACGAAAAAGTATAAAAGACTGGAACGCCGTCGCCGCCTCCGCCGCTGTTAGTTAATAATAATACGTATATTATGTACATTATTATATCATGGTTCACGACTATTAACTATTAATGCATATTATGATAGACCAGCGCGTGGTATCATCCGTCGAGGACACGTATGGTTTTTGTCATCATTAGTTTTTTTTTTTTATTTCAGAAATAGAATACGGTGACAAAAATAATTCAATATGCGGCCAGGGGAGATAAAACGTTTATCGAGCAGCGACGACGACGCGACCGTCGACGAGAACACGGTTTATTGCACGGACTAAGATCTTAGTCCATGGTTTATTGGGTGACAATCGTATATTTGTAAGTGCCGCTGCACGGTAAAACTATTACATCGCTAATGGGATTAATCATATTTTGCTTCGAAAAAAAAAAAAAACCTAATACGATCCGATTACCGATCGAAAAGGAAACCATTGATTATGATAATAATTATGTGATATTATATAATTATGTGATTATACACCATATAATAATATACATATATAAGAATATTATTCTATAATCAACTGGTATTACAATATCTAGACATACAAATAAATAAATAACGATGACAAACATTACATGGGGAAAAGAACACGAGCAAAATATGTGTAATCTCAAAACGATACCGGAGACGTATTATCACGTATGGCGCGCTGACAATAATTTTTTAATTACATCTCGAATCATTGATGACAAATTTTGGACACACTTGTTGGACGAAATAATATTATACTCATTATGATCATGCGAACTGGCGACCCGGGCCGATAGGTTTCGCGGTCAACGGTGCATATATATGCACGTATACGATTAACACTGCAATAAATATATATTATTTATTAATAACGTGGGCAATTATGCAACTGTCGGGACAATCACGTAATAGCGCGTGCGAGAAACCCAATCGACTATATTATAACCTTGCTGGGTTACCCATCCGAGATAACTTTAAATTCGGCGGCGAGAATCGCGTGATCACTCGACGGGCTTCGGTGCGTACACCACGGCTATATAAAATATATTTTTACCACGGGTGACAGTGATTTTCAGTGGCGACCCGTTGGAAAATATCCAGGGGGGACTGGTAATGAAAACGGGTTCCCTAATTCTCCCGTATAGATACGATATGGATCCATTAGTATTAGATAGTGTAATCTACAGCCATGATTCTTCCCGGGCCCGCTGATAAAAAAAGCAATAATAATATTACGTTGGTGCGTTGGTCGACCGTGGGTCGTTTCACTGAACGAAGCGACGGAATGTGACTATTAACATTACGACAAACCCATCTGAATAACTATTTATAGGCGTTTTTGAACGACGACTTACAATAATGATAAAACACGCGATATCCGGTATCGGATAATATTATTAATACTCGATGGTTCAGATAAAAACGTGTTGATATGATTTAGAATAAAGTAAAAAAAATAGTAAAAAAATAGTTGTAAGGGGAAACTCTCCCTGACGCCACTGGCACGATGACCTCATTACGTACGACGGGGTTTGGGAACACGTGCCTTTGAATATTTCCAACGTACAGGTTTTCGAGAGATGATGACACGCCACATGCGAACAACAACGATAATAATAATAGTCATAATAGTAACAGGTACGTAAAAACATTGTAAAATATTCGCGGTTGAAACATCATTGCGATGCAACGAAAATGTGGAAAATCGCAGCGGTGGCAGTGAACGGACGTGTGAGTTTACCTCTTTGGAACATGTTGAAATTCCACGCGGCCGCGGCGTGCGGATAGACCAAGCTCAGGTCACCCGACGCCGGTACCATCACGTTGCGGTCAGCACCGCTGTCCATTGAGGGCGCAGCGGCTGTCGCGGTGTTGCCCTGGTGGTACGCCCGGAACATGCTCATCGATACGGGGCGGCCGTCAGGGGAGGTACGACGACGGCAAGCGTGTGCGAAGGGGGGGGCAAACTTCTCGTAGTCTTTTGTGTGCGCGAGAACGTTTGGTTGTTGACGATGACGAATGTAATATGTCGTCGTCGAACGTGCGCAAATGTTACGATGTATGATCCTCGGATGCGACGGTGCTTAAGCGACGCGAAACATCGGTGCTGCAGTAATCGGTAGACGAGAATGGAAAATGTTGTAAAAAACAAAAAAAAAACGCCCAACGGATACAACAACAACAACGACACTATACATGCAAGTAGTGGGTATAATAATTATATTATGTCGACACGTAAAACCGTTGTTGGTGACGAACGTTATTCCCGCATTAAACGATTGAAATATTGAAATATTATAATATATATATATATATATCAATAATTTGAGGTTAAAACGTGTCTTGCGCACTCGTTTGGAAATCAATCAAAAAACGCGAGATGGGAAGGAAATAAGTAAAAAAAAAAAAACACTTATTATTTTACACCGGTACCGGCACCACTACGCGCACACGATTTGCCCCGCGACACGCACTGAACTGCACACACATACACGCACACACACACTTGCGGCTCGACCACTCGAAAACACAACCGAACACGTACACACACGGGCAATAAACAATAATATTATATTATAAAACGCGCGCGCGCGCACCGCCAATACGTTCGGACGGAATGCGAAATGCAAAAAAAAATATTATCCACATCGGCCGACGCGGTACAGCGTAATAATGGTTTGAATTGTGTGTGCGCCAGTAGGTATGGAGTAGTGAGTGATAAGGAGTGAAAAAAAAAACAATTTTAAAAACCGAACGTCGCCGAACACTCCCCACCGCCGCACACGAAGAGTGACGCATTACGTCGCGTCCCGCCGCTGTTGTCGTTCCACCGCCGCCGCCGCGCGAGTTTTAATAATAATTATTATTGCTGTTGCGATGATAACACGCCGGGCGCGACTGTGCGTGCGTGCGTGCGTGCGTGCGATACAATATTATACGTGTGTGATGAGAGAATGAATATTGAAGCCAAAGTGTACGCGCGGGGCACTTGTTGTTATATTATTATTTCAATTAGGAATATTACAAACGCGCGTGTATAATATATTATTATAATTATAATATATTATTATGCTGGTTTATTCATATTATTATTATAGACGATATAGAACTACAACTAATACCGAGCACGACTATTATTATTGTTATTTAGGTGCCGTACCGACCGTACCGTGTTTAGAAATCAACACACGATGTAATTCACACGACAAACTGTTCAATAGGAATGACGTTGTACGTTGTCGTACAAGGCGTGTCCCGCAGCCGTCTAGCAGCGCATCGTCAAGTGCGAAAAACACAAAAGGTGTATTATTCTAGTAAGGTGGCCAAATGAAAACATCAAAAAAACCCGTTACAAACGCCATTACGACGCGTCCTCGATCGCAACGAGTTATGCAAAGGCCCCCTATTGTTTTACGTATCTCTTACTTTTACTATAGAATATACGTTTCCACTCGTTTCCGGTGCATATACTTGAGCGGTCGACCTTTGTCGTCCATAAGTGTACAATATAGTATGTATGATATTTTAAATAATATACGCAATTCAATGAAAGAATATATCGTAATAAACATAATAATATTTTTTATAATCTAGCGTCAGTTAAACGCTTGACAAACGTGTATTACTAATCGTTTGTGCATACAACCATGTCGCGGCACCGATGACGCGCACGTTCGCGTTTTAAAAATAAAGTTTTTAAATTTAGACACACTGAAAGTGCAAAGGACTCGGTGAAAATCGACGCGTGCTGATTTACTATTATATTAATTATATTTGGTTAGTATAATAATAATCGAAACCAGATTGGAAGAAAGCATATACATACACATATTATGATATATTAACATCAACAATCGTAAGAGATGGTATACGTAAAGACGTAAGTGATATAAATATATATATATATATATAATGACATTCAATCGAACAACTGCGGCCAATACACTTTTCAACGATTAAACTTGTATGACAAATAATCAAACCAAGGTACAACATTAGGATATACATCATTAGAAGTAGTCTCGTTTCTTATGGCGTTCGCGAGAATCCTGTAATTTCGTTGAGAATGCAGCTACAAAGCCCGGTATCAGCAGTGCTTATGGACACGGCACCTGATCGAAACGATCCGTGCAGAAGGAACGCTATAGTTGAAAAATACTTCATGTCGAAAATCTACATCTTATATTCCTATATATATATATATATAAATATTCTAAAGTATAATATAAATACAAGCACTCGTCAGGAGGCAATATGCATTATTATTTATAATTCGTGTTGATGCAAACAAGCGAAACTGATGATTATAAAAATAAAAAGATTAACTATCGGCGTCGGTGACTGATTAGGAACACACGTGAAAGAAAACTGTCTATATAACCGACAGATCGGTCAGTAAATTATTGTAATCACATAATGATGTTTAGATGATTTTTAGAATACGCAGATGAACCGATTCCAGTATTCAATTTCAATTTGTTGGCGGGTGTTTAATGATCAATTAAGGTACTGTAATAAAAATATATTATGTTATTGGATTTATTCCGGCGATGTAGAACTCTGAATGTGCTATCGGGGTACAAAAAAATACAAGATCCACTCGGAACATTTGAAAACTCTAATAACCTGCTGGCATTAAATACGCTGGATTCTAAACATTTTCAACCGAACATTCGTAAATTTTCGTTACTGCAGCGCGGTGTATGATTTTCTAAAGTCGTCGTCGTTCCGCACATTTTGTATCAGGACGAGGGTTTACTTTTAAAGTCCAATCGAGTACAGGGAAAAGCCCGCGGCAGCACATCTGCTAATTTTCTGTTGCCGGTGGAAAGCGGGGCTATATAATCAACGACATCCAGTCTTGTTCGACTTTGTTCGGGCGTGTATTCAGCTGCTCTGAACATTTTCTGGCCCTCGTCAATTGTTAGTTTGTCTTTTTCGGACGGCATAACACGATCAACTCAATTAATTGAAAATAAAAAATATTGATGAGAAAACCCAACAAAAAACAGTAGTATTTACTATTGAGACGCAGCGTGTACATCATAAATAATTGAAAAATGTTGAAATTATTGAGTCACAATTCTCGAAATACTATACAAACAATAATATTGTGTATTAATTTTAACAAGTTGTCTCATCCAGATGTCCATGATGTCTAGTAACAGACTTTAACCATAATATACCAATAAACTCTTCGTACCTTAATTATCTTGGTAAAAAAAAAAAACCGCAGTTTTAATAATATTATGTTATGTATAATTATGACATATGCGTAAAAAATAAAAGTTAAAACATCTCAACAAATTAACATTAAAATGAAAATCTCTATCGACTGATAGCAATAGCTAAATTACTTGTTTACTATTATAAATAACTTTAAAATTAAAGTAAACAAGAAATTTACTTAGAATAAAAAGTTTACAAGGTTATTGGATTTATTTTTTTTTCTTAATTATTTCTCACTAAACACGATTTGTACAATATACTACGTAATCATTTTGCTTAATTAGAATAAATGCATGCATACTGCGACAATACTGAAATTTACACACTATTCTTGTGAAAGCAATTTAAATGTTTTGAAATCCTACGCTTAGCTATACATGTATATTGTCTTAATAATTAATGTCTCTGCGATAAATTACAGTTCTATAATGTACATATGTGTTCAGTTTTTTTTAGGAAATAAGAATGTTATTAGAATGAAAACCACTTTTATAAGCATTTTTCAATAAATAGAAGTTTCAGGAACATTTGACATTTGAAAATATAACGTAAAAAATAAAATATTATTAAATTTTCAAAAACCTAGTATGTATAATAAACACAGTATTATTATATCGTAAAATGCTGTTTAATATCCGATTTAATATGTGAAGA
Organism: Chaitophorus viminalis; assembly: GCA_025469195.1. NCBI lineage: Eukaryota > Metazoa > Arthropoda > Insecta > Hemiptera > Aphididae > Chaitophorus > Chaitophorus viminalis. Next base: position 67,770 of record JAIPRK010000276.1, read on the forward strand.
GTTGTATCATGTTATTTTATGTAAACGTTCCATAGTGAATATTTACATATATATATACACATAATACACATATCTAATATATATATAATGTTAATACAATATCATATTGTTATACTGATCGGACATTAATTTTCAATTATAAATAAAAAAGATTTATCTATAACGAATTAATAATTTTATATCAAATATTATTAAACCTACCAAGGATTATATTCATATCAGAGTCATCCAAATAGTTGTGCTTAATTCGATCGGCAGATGTGTATTATGAAGCTTATAATAGTTTCATGACAGTCACCTAACATGAAATATGTAAAACAACTATCGACATGCTTTCATTTCAAACGAAGAAATCATAAAACATCCAATATGATAAGTATAGCGTTCAGAGATATATGGACGAAGTACGTAATATTGTAGTGGGTATTTAAATAGGCTTATCTATACAATGGCTTTAGGTAGTTTTCTTGAATGATTTTCTAAACTAAGTCGTTAACTTTCAAAACTTAATAGTATTAAAATTACAAAAATGCGTGCGTAGTATCGTTTATTCCAGAAATTCGAAATGATTATAAAATCACTAAAAAATGTTTAAGTAGTAAGATTTTTTTTTAGTTTTCAGTGAAGAATAATAATAAATAAATGATAATGCAAATTATTTAATACGTGAAGTACAAAACATTCAAGTTCCAGTTAATCAAGTAAAACTAATAATTTAATAAATAAAATACGAATAGCAGAATTCATATGGTATTACAGTCTTTATGCAATAAGGTTGACCGTAAAATTTGTAGATGTACCTACAATTTTAGTTTCTGTTGAACACTTTTGAATGGAAATAAAGCAGTGACATAGAGCACGGACATAAAATTGAATCAAAATCATAAATGATCGATAATTTGAATTCAAATGTATAAACGAAACTTTACGGGAAGAAAAAGAAACACAATTTAAGTATAAAACTTTAAAAGAAAATTATTATCAAGTAAATCGGATAAAATTGTTCCTTGGGTAAAAAGTCATATTGGGTATAAATAATTCTTTCGCGGCAAAAAGTTTCCCTAAGTCGGGACATGACGTGGGCTACATTGAATATATTGTCACGACCAAAGTAGATTTTTATCATGTTTGAAATAACTGTCTTAGTACGTGTCTAGCATTCATGCACAATAGAGCTTCTGGTTTTATAGCGTAATAATATTTTGAATGGTAAAATTTTGAACCACACCGATGATATTTTTAACTTTTTTTTTTCTATACATTTTTTTTGATGGCCGACGGGAGAATTAAAGGCCCTTTTGATATTTATTTTTTTACGTTTCAATACTGAAATACACAACTGCGAAGTATAGGCACACGCGGATATAAGTGTTTTATGCTTTTATATATTGTTATGAAGAAGAAAATCAATACGACATTTTCAATGTATAACTCTAATGTACTGATGACCGTGGAGGCGGTTGTCCCATACAGAAACATTGTATTTATCACTGTAATAATAAGAACTGGACTTCAAAAGAAAACATCGACCTCGACACGAACGCGTATACATATATATATGTACATCGCTCTTTACCACCGCATTATTTACTTCATTAATGTGAAAACAGTTCGTTTTGCGCGTGTCCTTCTATCACTATTATTATTATTATTAATTATTATTATTGTAGGTTTTTTTTTTCTACAAAAAAAAAAAGCATAAAACAGAACTTCGTAATGAAGGTTATTGATGACAGTATGGTTTGAAAAATGTATAGAATGGAAGAGAGATACATATTTGACGATTTGAAAAATAAAACACAGTTAGAAACATTAATTGTAAATTCATCTCCGGGCATTTCAAACAATTAGACATGATCGATAAACTTTAAACAAACTGACAGCAGTTCATGCATTATTCAGTTTTAGGATATTCCGACTCCAATATATTGCACTAGACGAAAATAATAAATGATATACTTTGTTCGTAATGCCTAACTTATAATTTCTATATGAATAAGAAACTATACATAAACTATTATTTTGGTAAAAAGTTTAAAAGGTAAATGGTTAGGTATTTAAGTATTCTTAATAAAGTGAACATTCGGTTTATTATAGAATTCTCTTTATTATAAACTTGCTAATTTGTTTTACAATAGAATAAAAAAGATTTAGCATTTTACATTAGTAAATTTAAAGTTTTTAAAGAACAAGAGCAAGAAATAACAAAACTTAATAAAACGCTTAGTTTCTTATACTGGAAGATAATAACGAGAATTATAATTACAATATAATGTGTTTAAGAGGTCATATACTGCAGTTTATTCAGAATGCATTAAAATACTCTAAACGTATATCATAAAATCACGTAGAAAAGTCAAAACCTGATGCGATTATACATTTAGGTATACCAATTATACAATAACACAATACATATTATAAAGGCACGAATCTCTAATATTACAAAGTTTATACGTTATATGTTTATTATATGTTCAATAATAATTTGCTCCATCTCTGCGGCTGATGTACGATAATGTACTTTTAACTATTATTTTCACATGTATATATATATATTTTTTTTTTCATGTATATTATTATAATGATGTAAAATCTTAAATTTATATTGAACGTGAAATCCATTATGATCGCGAAATTAACACTATCCAATTAACTGCAAGCATATCTTCGTGATGAAATCGCCTTAAAAGTCAAACATTTCAATGGATATATATATATATTTGTTTACATTTGTTTTAAACCCGTATTAGCAACGCATACATATGATAAATATATGTATATATATTATATACAGTACAAGAATACGTTATTGGGAAGTCGAAACGAATTTATCTCGTGTACGGTTGTTCACTGTGAAAACGACGCGAGAACAAATGGAGGAAAACAGCTTATTGGATACACCATACTGCCGCAGCAGCAGCAACAGCACACATGCGGTATATAACTGCGAGAGAACGTCTGTATTAAATATATACATATACATAGCAATGACTCGAATACACTCGCTCCGGATTTCCGTTTGTCGGGTCTGGGGGATCGTCGGTTTATCTTTCATACCATGTTCGTGAATATGATTATACGCAGCTCCGTATCGGGTTTCCCGAGTTCATCCAAATTCCATAGGTCGCGGAAAAGGTATATAAGAATTATTAGGTGTACATATACGAAAATACAGTTGACAATTTCAAGCGTATAATTATTGAAATCACCCCCGTTGTATGATTCGTCTGGCATGCAATACACTTGATAGAATAATGTATTGGAATTACAACACGTAAAATACATAAATAACAGTATTTCGTTGAATTTCTAATAAAACATAGGTAAAGGTGGTTTTATTTTAATAGTACGGTTACCATTAGCTATAGGTACTACGTGCATGGACGTTCAATATTGTTTTCATACTTAATCGATGGTACTATTATTATAAGTTTTAAAACATAAAATGATTAACAACGACGAAAGTGGTAATAATTTTTTTTCAAATGCCTAGCAATAACTCTACGTCGCGGTCGGATGAGCGTAATAATAATAATAACGAAAAAGCGATGGTTACGATGACGGGAGTTATAATATATGGGATGTGATAACGTGCGGCACGCCTACCGAACGACATTATACATATTTCATTATTATATTATTTAAACGCACAAACGTATTTGTGACTGTGAGAGTCGAATGATGGATTTATTCGTTAATCGTTTTGAAACGAAAGAGTATGTACACGGTACGAGCATGCAAGCAATATATATTTTAGCCTCGAACACTTCGCTGGATTTATGAGAGACTGAATTAAATATTGATAACATTATATACTAACCACGGAAATTTTATTTATTTTCTTATTTATTCGATTGGACACTGGAACGCATAGATACCCGATCCAACATAGTTATGCCGATAACGGTATGCTTATACCACACACACATATACACACATATTATAAATATACGAACTACATATGTTTATAATGGATACCAATTAAATAACGCAATAAAAACGAATTATAATTAATAACATATTGTTATAACAATATAGTACAGAAAGAGTGTAATATGCACATATAATAATAATGGGCGTTTAATAATTAACCATATTAAAATTGTTCATCAATTCATAATCATTTGAGCCCACATATTATGTGTAATATTATTGTTGTATATTGATGACTGTATAATCATCTAATGTTATAAACTTATAACACACTCAAAATGCACAGCAATTTATTTATATCATAGAATTTTGCATATACCGAGCTTAAGAATAAAATATGTTGATTTGTTGTTTTCGTAGACGATTGAATTCGTCGTTTAAGAAAAATATTTATGTGTTAAAAATTATTTAATTACTTTCAATTAAATGTTATCAACTAAGATTAGAATATCTGAATTATGAACGAATATATATATATATATTAATTATACCCAATTGTGATTGTTTAATACTGAATAAAAGATGAAGTAATAAACGATCAATAAACGAGCCACTTGAATATATAATATCATAGAATTTCGTTGTAAATATAGTTTACTTATTATCATTTTCTTAATATGTTTCGTTTCTTTTAACTGATAGTAATTTGTATGTATACATCTCACTATATTAATTTCACCGCCTTAAGCGTGGAGCCGTGGAATATGATTGTGAATATATTTTGATAAAATGTACACACTAAACGTTAAGTCTTAATAAATAGTTGAAGAATGTAGAAGGAGGTATTTGACCGGATTTCATAAAATGATTCTATACAAAGTAGCTATTATTACATCTTGTCCCAATTATAGAATATAATCTATATAATTCGTACATATTATTATAACTTATGAGTACCTACTACCAACATTAAATATCTATATAATATAATATTACAATATATTATGCCTATATGTTGATGCGTATGCACGTGTTTGAGTATATACATATATAATTGAAAAAAAATTTAAATTTGTCGTAGTTATTAATGTTATTATATACTGTAGTGTAAATCTTAGTAATTGTTTGCGTTGTACTCGTGAAATTATTGTTGTTTTATCTTTCTTGTTTTCACGAACGAATAAATAAGATTACTACAAAGATATAATTATAACAGAAATATTTTATTTTGAGATAAATAAAATTTGAAATACCTACTCAACACAGAAAAATGAATCTTAAGCGAATGAAAATAAATCTAAAAAGCAATAGAAGAGTAAATATAATAATAATTCGATTTCATAAAATTAACGTATTAAAATGCAGTTAGTATTATATGCTTGTTATAATTAGTACAAGATTATTGACACAGCTAATTAAATCAATATATTAGGTATCTGAAGTTTAACATAATAACTTCATATAATAGAGTCGAAAACAAATATTTTATACGACTATTGTATGTCGTTATAAAAATTACGACCAAATTGACATTCTTACAACTTAACGCTTAATAAAAATACATTAATCGTTTCGATCAAAATCTAAAACACATAATATACTGACCACATTTGGTTATAATAATATATAGTTTGTGTATTATAACACGCGTACTCGAATGAATATACTGGTAATATATAAGTATTCATTAATTACGGCGAGTGTTGATAAATTTCATTTCTTATAAAATGAATTACGTATGAATAATAATAATTATTATATATATATATATATATATATATATAAACAGTTGATATGGATAAGCACATTGAATGGTGAATGAACGTCCGATGCTATATATAATATCATATTATATCAAAACTGCAGAAAGCAAAAACCATTAGATTTAAATAAATAGTTTTGTTTTTATCAAAAGATCGATAAAAAAAAAAAAAATAATAAAAACAATAAAAGACGTTAATCAATATCACGCAAATACGTAGAACATATTAGAGGTAGGTTTTACTTTTCTCCAAACATACACGTGAGCTTAAATATTGTAATTATTTATGTCCTTAGGTTATTATTGAAAGTAGACTATAATAATCAGGTTTGTTTTGCATTAAAAATTGATTACCTACGATTATTTGCTAATTTTGTTAGGTTGATTAAAGTAAAACCACTCAAAGTATATATTTATATTTTGCTGTATACGCTGTAATTCATAGTGTAGTCGTGTGTCACAGTACTTATATATATATATATCGGAACGATACTGAGCAAACTATACATCAGACCCAGTAGGTCCCTATCGTATCCAGATCTTTCGAGCAATTGGACGATCAATCACTGGACTTTAGCTCTTAACACCAACCGCAAAACTTACAGAAATCTAAAATGAGATAAAACGTCAGTTTGATCGACTATTCTACCGCATTTCATACAATATTGAGCACTTTTGCACACGTACTCGATACAAGTTTATTTCGAAACAAGTTAATAAATAAATATACATAATAATAATAATAATTATTATACACGATAAAACGTGTTCGATGTATATTTAACGTCAGTGTATATCTAATATATAATACGTACGTATACGTATGTCTGTACACTTGTTTGGATGTATAGTAATGACGTGTGTGTGTGTGTGTGTGTGTGTGTGTATAATTATACATCATCAGACGTACCCTTAGCATATGATATACACCTTTTTTAAACATTATACAGGGTAATTTTCTGTTGTATAGTATATTATATACATACGCGTAGGTACATGGAATATTTTTATTATAAAATAGTAATCATCATAGTGACATTTATAATGGCTGGTGAACTCGTGACACCCAAATGCAACACCTGCTACTCCTATATAGCGTATAGTTTACAAGTTAACCAAGAAAAAAAAAATGTTAATATTACTACAACAATGATGTATAGTATAATATACACATGTATTATTACTGGAGCTACTGAATAACGAATTATGTATGCGAACAAAAGGACGGGCATTTTTTTAGTTTCAAGCAATCACTTCTCCGTACGTATGCATATAAATATCGGTTTACGACCCGCGTTTTCGGTTTTGGAACCAATAGACTATGGAAAGATTACCAAGATACATTATTCATATAATGTTGGGTACTGAAAAAGAAAAAAGAAAAAATGTATCGTATTATTGGGGCGTTTTTTACGCTGCGTTCGCCATCTGATAATGTACTCTGTATAATATATTATCTTTTATTAAAAATATGAACCGAAAATTGTTTTGCCTGTTCTCATTCAATTCCAATCATATATATCAAATTTTCGTATATAATATATTTTATACCTTTAATTCTATAAAACAATCTATGTTGGTTTGAAAATAAATATTTTTGTTTGTTTGGTAGTTTGTAAATAATATGTTTGAAACTGCATACAATTAATTTACTTCTAGGTACATGTAAGTACACAAGAGGTCAATGTTCAAAATCCAAATTTAATTTAAATGTGAACATTTTTGCAAAATACATCCGTAATAATTAATAATCACCTAATATACATATAATAATTAATTAAAAATTGATTAACATGTTGCTGCGTTTACCAGTATTTCCCTATACCAAATTGACCGAAAACGAACAAAGAAACAATGATCTAATAAATAAGATCAAATAGTAAATTCCATTAAAAAAAAAAAATACATCAAACATAGGTAAATGACAAAGCCATGAACAGATTAGATACTTCAAACGAAACGAAAAAGATGATATTCAAAGAGATTACGGTGCCAGTCAACTTGATCGTTCTTAGCGAACACAGTTATTCCAAAAACGTAATACATATATAATACATACGGGCGTTATTTGTCATAATAATAAAACAAAAAGATTGGTCCATTTACGAAAGTATGAGTTTAAAACTGAAATCGTTAGCACTGTCACAAACAATAGGAGTAAGACATAATTCGTCTGCAGGCGAACACGTTGATACTATTATACATACACACCCACAGGCCGAGTCCACAAACTTTGTCCTTATATCTTGGGGTTTACGGTTAAATAAGTTATCTTTTTCCCTTAGTGTTTTTCTTTTGTCAGAGCTACTGGCCTAGGTGAAAAATGATTGCGACAAAACGATATGATTTATGAAGCGAAAATATTGTTCACAAGAACAAAGTGCAGAAAGGGCAAAAATAAAAATAATAGACTAGTAGAAACTCGAATTTGATAATAACTACAACACTATAGTGAACTAACTTGAATAATGTAATCGAATCAAGCAGTTGAAGTATAATACAATAAAAAAATTTAAGTTGAATATAATCAAATATAATATTGTTGTATCAATATATTATTATGTATATATAATGTATTTTTAAAACATATGACTCTTTTTTCAATTTACTTTATTAAATTAACTTTTAGTTTTTAAGCGGCGATTATAATTTTTAATTTTAAACTTCGAATAAAATCGTTGCTTTTTCGTAAGCGTATAGACTCAGTCTTCTCCTTTCCAATAGAAATAAAAGCAGGTGTACTCCAAGATGCAATAATTGCTCCTTTACTTTTTTACTTTACTTTTCATCTTTGATCAGTCGACCTCAAATCATACCGTAGTTGGTGACTTTGCCAGTTATAATAATAAGATAGCCCAGATCCTGACCTAGCATCTTCTTATATCTAAGGCCATCTAAACCACCTTGAAACGTAGTACAAAATATGGGTGGTAAAAATTAATGAATCCAGGTCCACCTACTGTACTTTACAGTACATAAGCCCTTCGCCACGGAATATACTCAACGCTCTACCTCAATAATCAGCATCTTCCTGAAGCCCTGCAATGTGTTAGTTATTTCATTTTTATTATCAATCGTCGACTTACTTGGTAAACTTACAAATAAAAAGCATAATCCCAATACTGAACAACCGGTTTCGACTCAATCACCCACTTCTAACTTCTAAATATCTAAAACTCCGCATAAAACTCCTATACTCTACCAGATTCTACTAAGACATATAGCATACAACTATAGTGCTGCCGAAATTTTTAAATTTTCCATCAAATACATCCAAAGATTCCAATTAAAAACCCTACGCATGATTTCCAAAGCTCAATTTAGGTCTCAAACAATACTCTCCACTCCGATATTGTAATGTCATTTATTATTGAAATAGCCAAAACTCACTACAAATGGTTTAATAGTCGTTTAAGATATAGGAAAAATAAATATCTGATATTTTATCAAACACCATACTAAGAAAAGGTGGCTCAAAAAAATTAAATAAAAACTCAAATGGCCATGGTACCATGACCTGTTAAACTAATTAATTAGTTTTTGTCTCTCGTGTATTATGGTAATGAGACGTCTCTACATTTCTACAATTTGTTTGTATCTGTCAAACAATTTATTTTTATTTTGCTGTTCATCAACTAGTCTTATTGTTCTATTATTTTAAAATTGATTGAATAAATATAATTTAACAGCAAAAAACAAAAAAAAACTTCAAAAACAAAATTGTTGTTTTTACATTAATTTCATGGAACAAATTTAATATTTTTCAAACATGTATTTTCACTTTATTAAAATACAATGTAAAACATAAATTCATTTTAACGTAGGGGTAGCAAAAGTGGTTTTGAATATATAAAAGAACACGTACATTTTAATTTGAAATCCAATACTACGGTTAATATATAACGAAAGATACTTAAAAATACTCTAAAATATGCAATACAACATGTGAAATCTGAAGGGCTTACCATTGAATTAATTGAACCGTGGGGACTTATTATTAATAATTGACAATATATAGATTCATACCACGGAAGATAACTCAAAATCGTATTATGCACATTTCGAAGATAATGTGCAACAAACGAAATGGATGCAAAAGTATGCCAAAGTGTGAAAAAAATAACAAAACTCATGTTGTAGATTTTGATAAAAGTAATAAAAACATACCAAATAATTCTTTAAGTAGTAGCACATACAACTTTTTTGACTGTGGAGGTTTTATTCAAAGATCATTTTCTTTTTTTAGAGAAGAAAAAGAGCTATTTTGATGAGTTTGGTTTTTTATATCGTATACTTCAAAAATATTTCAAAAATACTTAAATGACAAATATAAAAAGAAATACGCCACTGTACTTGTCTAAAAACATACTGATTATTACATTAGGATGATCTAAAAGTTTTAAAAACGATGAGTAATATATATGATAAGAATATTATATTTATTATTTTTAAAAGTTTAAAAAGAATTATTCTAAGAAGAAAAATAAGATCAGTCAATGGAATAACGTATATAGAAAAAATTGTTTAAAGATTTAAAATCTGTAGATAAATATTCATACATGTATATATTACTACAATTTCATATCACAGCTGAGTTTTGTACATCTGATGTAAAATGTATTCTTTGTTGTTTTATAATAGTATTTTTTTAAATATTTAAAAGCAAAGATAAAGTTACACTACAGAATACCATGTAGTATAAACTAAATAGTAAATAGATAATTCTTATGTCTGCTGGATAATATCGAGTAATATACGAGTAATATCGCTGAAATCATTTCACTCGGCACCAACGAAACTTTGAATAACGAGTCATTAATAATGGATTACATTTGAATTTGACAGACATAAATCGATGAGATAAAACTGGACATTGAATAATACGAGAAGTCGCGGACCAATACGAATAATTCGTATAATAGGAATATAATTTATACAATAGCGAAAACGTCGTTGTGTTTAAACTCTATCGAACAATATGTTGCAAACGATGTTAAATCAAAACGCAGCTTGTTGTTACACTATATACGATACTAATTACGCATCTTCCATTGACATAATATATAAGTAGTTATTCATTTGACAAACACAAACATTACAAACAAGAAACATAATATGAAAACAAAATTGCTGAGGAACATAACGGGATTCTTCAATTTCGTTTCACAAAAAAATAATTTTCAAGAAAACGAAATTGTTAGTACTCTTATATGTTATTACTGCAAGCCGGTATCTTTCAAGGTGTATATACTATGTAACAGAAATCAATAAATGTTAAAGGTATATACCTCGTAAAAACGCACTCTTTCGCGAGGGGCTAGTAAAAAGTTCGATTATCAACGAATCCATTTATTTTTTATAATGGAAAACCAATTTAAACGCTCAATATTTAACCATAAGATAAGTTACTCATATTTCTCAAACGGAATAGATTTCATATTGTTATTATTATTAATATTACAACTACGTTTTCATATTATTACAAAAAAATATATTATGATTATTTCTTCCTCCAACTACTATATAATTCGTATACTTCAGTTGCAGCAATAACGATTTTAATTATATCCAACTAAATGTATAGATACAATTTAAAGGTTTACGGTAAATAGAAAAATAATGGGAATGATAAACATTGTAAAAATAATATTTACTTTTAATAATACTGATAGAGATATACGAGAAGAAAATATTTCAAATATTTATAAAGGGTTTTGAAAATTATTGCCGACAAACCGGTGTAAACGGATTAAAAATCATATGATTACCGTAAATTTTTAATTCATGAAAACGAACGTCAGAAACGAATTCGAAGAATATATAGAAGAGCAGAGTACTATATACACTATTATGAAATATTAATTGATTGAAAAAAAAAAAAATGTAAAATTATTAATCCATACAATATTTTCTTTTTTCAAGTTAAATTCATCACAGAGGGTAAAATAATAAATAAGAGATGATTGATTTAAAAAAATATATATATTTATATATATTTGGTATATATATAGCCGTACATTATCATCAATGCGAAACGGTCGGAACCTTTGGAAAAAATATTCAGACACAGTCGATAAATTCCAAATCCAGTTTGATTGATGTGGAACCTAAAAAAAGGCATCAATCTCCCGGAGTAAAAACGTTTTCAGTGTAATCCACTGTAACGGTCACCACCCTTGAAATTCTCATCCCACCAATATTCCTATCGAAGACGTTTCGTTGTTTTTCTGTGCACTTCAAAAGAAACGACCTAGTCGTATACATTTTCCCAATCAATACGACCTACTTTTACCCTTCCCCCTCCTCTCCCCCGCGGCATTCTCCACTTACAGATTACTATTATTGAACGGTGTTTATCGAGTGGATTAATAATATAATACGAACACGCGCGTGCGCCAATCAGCTGTTTGCGGCGTAGTTTGTATACAGCACACGAAATTATAAAACCACAATTAGCTCCAAAATATCAATGGTTTTATGAAGAGACGAGCGGTGAAAAATGAAAAACCCATGGAGGATGTACACGTATAGTTTGTTCCGTAAATGTTCATTGATGCATATTGAGACTATTCCGCAACAACTGTCGAAAGTTTAAAATGAAAACCAACCGTATATACGTATAGTTCAACCCTAACCAGGAAAAAGATAAAACCATGCCGCTGTAGTATTTATTATGTTATGTATAGTAAAACTTTGACGCAGGAATAACAATACTCGTATACCTACATATACACGACAAGGAAATTGGTGGTTAATTGATAAAATTCACGGGTGGTAATAAAATTGCAATCGTCCGTCGAACAAAAGCTTAACAGTATAAAAATAATGAAATGAAACCGCATAAATCGTATCCATAAAAAATGGTACATCGTCCACCTTTGTACACGGTTGAAACTATAGAATATTAAAATGCTGCTGCAGTGTCGACGGTGAGGGTATTCGTTTATTTAAATAATAAAGCTATACTGCAATTGTTGGCCTAACGACTGGCATAAATTATAAATTTCGCAGGTTTTCAAAACGAGTGTTTCGTTTCGCAACCATATTACACATGGGCGTAAAACAGATATCCCCGCGCTATATATATTTATATATATATATAGACATTAAGGGAAAACTATCGTACCATCGTTGGTTTTTGTGCGATCGATAATAAATGTACACATTATAATATATCACATCACAGCAGCGACCATATTGCCGTTTACGTGATCAAGTACTTTTTGTGGGTCAATTCAGATTTCCTCGATGGTAATATTCTTGGTACAAAAAATCAAAATCGAAAAGAGTAAAAACATATGGCAAACAACAGTATACTTACACGTGTTTATTTACCACATTGTATATATATATATATATATATATATATATATATATATATATTATATACGAATTAAGAGCAATATAAACTTTCGATGCAGGGTGAAGAGGGAAATAATAATTATAATAATAATAAATAAACTACATGATAAACGTTGTTCGTACATATATCGTATACCTGCGTGCATAAATAAGAGTTTCGTAAACAATGATATCTTGAAATGATATATTAGAATAATAATACGTCGTCGATGTATATTTATTGTCATTTGAATATATTATAACAGTCCAAGAAGCATAAATGTATATATATCATGTATATATTCACGCACAGTAATCGTATACGTAAAAATTGTACCCAACATGAAAATATATTATAATAAATAATAAGTTGTGATACACACGTCATTATATCTATATGTATAAACATGGTCTTATATACCGATCTTATATACAAGTCAGGAGAAGCTTTACCAAAGCCTCGAAACGGGACCCACGCGAAGACAAATTATACCGTGTGCACCAATATTATTTATAAAATAATGTTTTTATTTTATTTTTATTCCACCCCTACCCCCTTGTCGTGTTTTATCGAAAATCGGGCGGTTCCTGTCTGCGCAATGTTTTTGCCCGGAAAAATAATGTATTACATCATCTTAACTACAACGCGATTTCGGCGGAAACCACCGCCGAATTTGGCGAGGAACAAGACGCGAGATTATTGAAAATGATCGCGAGACCCGAGAATATATTCGACTCGATGATTAATCGAACACAATAACGGTCAAAGGGAGGAGGGAAAAACGAAATAAATAGCCGGATACGGAAATTAATTAATATTATATGCTGCACATACATCTATAGTCTGTACGATTATGTATCCTGAACGTGTTCCGAGAAATGTTCTTACATAGACATCCAACACACATCATTCATTAGCGCTAAAAACGAATAATATGTCATAAGCACGTGATATGTATAGCCGTATCGGTACGATAAATAACGTACAAAATATTATGACCTTGTCATGAGCGCGTTTCGATTGTCATGCAACACACACATACACATACACATACACATACGACAAATTAAATATATTATAAAAACCAGTCGTATTATATTATAAGTATTATTATTAATGTTATTATTTATATATTATAAGAATATAATTATTTGGCGACTATGTTTTACTCCGACGCGACCCGACCCGTTATAAAGTTTTAATTAATAACGATTAAGCACCCGTTTAATATACACTAATTTAGTTTAAAAAGTATCTGATATCTTTATATATTTTACTATTACAATCATATTTTATACTCGTAGTTTGTAAATAATTATCAGAATCTATTTCACGTCAACAAATCTCTGAATTAAAAATAAGCAATTTTATAGCAACTCAATTATAATAACTATATATTTGAATGCGAATATATAAAATGCATCTTTATAAGAAATGTAATTTAAAAACAGAATCGACTTTAGAAATTCCATGAATATTAATCATTGAGCACGATAAAATGAATTTGATTTTTGAACACTCGAGACAAAATAACTTTACGATACAGTTTTCACTCTCTTATTTCGTCTCAATTATAGTTTATAGAAGTTAATAAATTATAACCTTATTACTGAAACTACTCAACAATGTTCACTTTTTAGTCAAAACAACTTTTCGTGGATAATCATTTTTTTTAAATAGTTTTCGAACCATCAATATGTCGATTTTTCAACTCAGTGGCAATAATAAACGGCTGAAAATATCTGAAAATAGTTAACAAAATGGTCACTAAAACGCCAATCATAAAAAATTAACACGCAGAAAATCTTGAATGCTACTTTAAAAAGTGTTTACTCGTGATTATAATTTATTGTATTTTGCATTAATTATAACAGATTTTCATCCCAGAATATTTAATTGTATAATACATTAATTAAAAATATGAATATTATGTATACATTTGATGTACAAAATATTATAATGAAATCGCTAGGTTTATTAAGTAATAAATAATTCATTTAAAAATATACCACAAGCATATTTTTTTAATTATCAGCTTGAATAAGAAAGTTGAAATATAAAACTTTTTAACCAAGAAACTATATTATATATTCAATATATACACAATGTACCCGGAGTTTGGGTAAATCTAGTCAAAATTTTGTTTATTCATCAAATCCGCGAGCAAAAAGCTCTAACTCTATAGGTACTACTTATACCTACAGTAATACCGGTAAATATAATGCTGCATTTTGGACGAAGCCTACATTTTATAGTTGTCAGTAGAAATCAGTAAAAGCATCAAAAAGCATACTTGTTCTTGGATCAAAGAGGGAACAGATGCGACATGCAAAATTCAAGGAGCAGCAAACAAGATATGCCCAACGATACTGCTGTCATTGTTAACCAATGATTATTAAGTAATAATACTAACAATAATAATATTAATATTTAATATGCATTGAATGTTTTCTTTTGATCTCTACTGTAGATAAAAAAATACAAAAATGAACCGAACGGGGACTCCCTCTGCTAAACAATAGGGGATGGAATGCACCTCGTTTATATGATAGGTCATTATAATGGATGTATTAAATCTGAATGCAATGCTAGGTATTATTGCATATGAAAAACGATTCTGAACGGAGATGATATGTTAGTCTATAATAGGTATATATAATATGTTATTATACATGTTATAATATATTATGTTATATTTAAATAGTAATGTTATTTCAATATTTGCTCTTCAAATACTTATAAAAAATAATTGTGCATATGTATTTCAATTATTTTTGAATAACAGTAGAGAACAACTTTTGTGGACTCTTCTATTTAATTTTCAATGTTCCAGTGACATAAAAAAAAAAAATTTAAAAAAAAATTCAATATTTCAAATGCCAATAAATAACTAAAAAATTAGTAAAATGTTTTGAAAAGAAAATTTTATAATGAAAATACTATTTTAAAATAACTGATAAAAGTTTCAATACATTTTGAAAAATAACAAATATTTAAAATCGTTTGGGGATAAATCTGTTATTTTGATAAAAATTTAAATTTCAGACGTTTAGAAAAATTTTTCTGAAAGTCCAGTAGAAATTTTTTTATAGTTATTTATAGAAAAATCTATGGATAACCTTGTATTAAGAATTTGAATCTTAAGTGTAAATTTAAAAACTTAATGAATTTTCAACTACAAAATAACTTTCAAATTATCGCGATTTTGAAATTTTATAAAAATTTGAACTTTATATGCTTAAAAAGAAAATTTCTGTAAAACGATTGTCAATTTTTTTAATTGCGATAAGTATAACTTATAATAAACCTTGTATTAAATTTTCAAGATGTTTTAGAAAACCAAATTTTCTCGACGCATTTAAACCTATAGAAAATTTTAAATTTTTGACATGTCAAAGTAACAACTAAATTCACTTTCCTTTTAGATTATTAATATATAAGGAAATCGAATCGCTTTCACTGTTGCAAAGTGTCGCCGGACAAAAAAAAAAAAAAAACACACATTATTGTAAAATCACTCCGTTCAGAATTTAAAATGCAAAATAAAAATCAGTTATCGAAAACAGTGGTTCCCAATCCAAGATTTACGAACTACCAGTGGTCCACAAGCCATAACTACAAAATTGGAAAATAATTTATTTTGCTATTGGTTTGTGATACAATAAAACAAAACCGACAATCGTCGATATATGACAAATTTGATCTTCATTAATATTGATGTTTAAGATGAAAAATATTGACTAAAATTGAGGTGGTCCAGGACATATTGAAAGTTCTTCTGAGTAGTCTATAGTGCCAAAAAGGTTAGGAACCACTTGACTAAAAAATGTTATTTTCAAAACATTGACAATCTATGCTAATTTACATACTTGAATAAAAATAGATAATTTTTATTTAAAAAAAAAATATATATATAAGAGGTTGGAGGACAAGTAACCTCATTCGACTCATTGGTCACACCTCTTTAACTGCGTTGTTAATTTGTTAAACTTAAAGAAGTACTTAGCAATTAAGATATTTCGGCCGAACAGTACCTGAGGATGTTATGTGTACAATAATACATATACATTTATTTTTTTACAAGGACCAATTTTTGTTTTCATAAAACGTAGTCGGCAAGCGATATCAGGTATTGTTCGAGTGTACAAAACGTTCATTATAGAACACTCTTGCTTGTAAGACGTTTTAAAAGCGTACCAGATTTCAACTAACGTCTCGGAATCCACACGGGCTTCACACGCCTACAAGTTCTTAATCCATCCTCAAACATTATCTGATGTTAAGCGACCTATTTGACTCGAGTCACGGGGTTCGTGCACTATTTACTAAATGGGAAAACTGCGAACGATTATAAATATTATACAACCGCCTAAAACGCCGCAGCGGTATTGTAACTGGATATTCTAAACGAACAATAGGCATAGCATTAGTGTTTACTCGCAGCAAACTATCGATATGAATGCGACGAGAATGCGTTTGGGACAATTATTCCACAACCCCGCCCTATCAACTTATAGTATATATATTATAAATCATGAAATAACTGGCATTTCCACATGAGACAACGCGAATGGAACGCATCTAATGCTAAACTATGTTAATAGCCAATTTTCTTTAGTATAATGGGCTGTTCGTTTTTTCGTACTATCGGAACTTTCTAACCATAGCCGTGTAACACAATAATACTGTACAATATTGCCAATTCATCTTTAAATGATATTAATGGATATTTCTGAATAAGAAATCACGCAGTTTGTCTTTTTACTAGCACTTAACACGTTTACCCATTTCAACGTAGTTATTACAAACGTCAGGCAACCAAGATATGCTCTCTCTCCGAATATTTTTACTGAGTGAAACAGAATTTAACATAGTTGTTGGCATAAATTGTATGGACCGCGGACTTAAACAAAAACAACACTAAAGACCTATACGAATTTTTAGCACTCGCTAAATTGTTTGCATTATAAACCGAATATAATAATCTTAAATGAATACACACACACAAATACTATGAACTGAGGTGTGTGGTGTCATTTTAAAGCCGTAAAACAATTATTATTCAAACCCCAAACTACCCGACCAAGATAAGGGTAGGAGCATGAAGCATGAAGGTTCTAATCCTAGGAAACTAATAAAGTTGAAGTGAACACACGCGGGGAACTGGGATTAAAGGGTAAAGTAAGCTTGTGCAGGGTAAACGCAGCGATTTCAATTTACATAGCAAAAACATACACTTTAGACTTGTCTCGGAATATGAGATTCGATGGGAAGGGCAAGAAACAAAACGCTCAAATTACGAATATGTTTCCGCTCTGTAGAAAATAAAATACGATGTGAAAAATAAATAATTTAACTGATATAAAAGAAACCAAAAAATACAATGTTCGACGATGAAAATAGAAAAAAATGTAACCAAACTTTCTATGTATATTGAATAATTAAAACGCTATAATGTTGTGCTCTTAAAAAGCTTTTTAAATTCTACACAACACAGAATGTTGTAAAAATTATATTCTTCCTTAAGCTTTTTCACGAATATAACTTAATTTAATTGAGTGAAAATGTATTTTTTTTTCCATTATCAAGCCATAAAGTGGTTTTTTATTATATATATATACAAACAACTATATTAGAAATGGGACATGATATTCTTCTGATATAACAGTTATAACAATGTAATGATATATAAGAATGATGGATAAAATTATACCCAACACATTTTAAAAATTAATAATGTGTATGCATCATAAGAGTAATATAAATGTCATCCTTTAGAGATACAAAACAAATTAAAAATAATGCTATTCATTACCTACATTATACGGCAAACACATACCTATAAAATAATTAAAAAAAAAAAAAGTTCTATCAAAATATTGATAAAATTCAAGATTTTAATAAAATAAAATAATTTAAATAGAACTTAACTATATAAATATTATACATTTATTATAAATCAGTCTTTAATTAAATTGAATAGATAAAATATTAGTAAAATTGATTATTTTAAGCTATATAAACCATAGTGATTTTACTAATGTAATTTCAATACAAGGAAAAAAAAAATCTAAAAAATAATTAAAAAATAAAAATTGGTATTGATATAATTGCGTTTTAAAAAGTTTATTTATCCCATATTTATATTCAGTAAAAATTAATCTAAATGTAAACCATCTGTAATGGAACTAAGCATTTCTAAAAATTATTTCCGCACAATTTAATTTTATGTTTTATTCTGCTAGTTCAATTTGTTACATTTAAAAAGCCAAAATAATAATAATCATTAGAAAAAAGAAACATAATTTAGTTAATGTATTACGCAGATGAAAATATGGAGATTCAAATTATGAGATTTTATTAGAAAACGATGGTGGATAATAGTAAAAAAAAAAAAATTATGACACATATCACAAATATTATAATATTTCTTTGCAGTTTTTAAATAATTGTGTATGTTTTGTAAAGTTTACTTGGTCGAGTACGTTATTAGAAAATTATGTATATTTGAATATAAAACATCAATTCTAAATTATAATACAATAATAATACTACAAATTGATCATATTTATATTTAAGCTCTCAAATTTTAAATAATTAAAAGGAATAGTTAAATAATTATTAAACAGTAACTTTTTTTTAAGGACAAAACAAAACGATTTTAATTTTAATTATTGATGACACTTTTTTTAAATTAAATTGATAAATTGAATAAAACCATTTTGGTCGTCGATTACTATTTTAAATTTTATTCAATCACTTTTAATTAATAAAGATTATAATGCAATTAAAAAAAAAATAATACCAATCAGAATCTCAAATAACTTTATGTATATATATAATGTTAGTGCATACCCTACTGCAATCGATTTTGAGAATATTTATTACTTTCCAGGAATAATACTTTTCATGTTGGCACAAAATATGAATCGTATGTTGATAATTCAAATAGTATTAAATAGAATATCAGAATATAAAAAAATAATCCCGATTAAGTATTATAAAATATATATAATCATTTGTATGATTCAACTTGTTTCAGAAATAACTAACATCAAATATATATTGGGTTAAAATCAAATATCCACTTGTGTATAAATACGTATAATTATAAATTATCATATTTTAGTTCAAAACGAATTCGAAAGGTTTAATCGTAATAGTTTATTCTGGCTTTTGAATGTTTTTCGAAACATCTTAAAAGGTGCTTCTAGAGAAAAATATAATATTGTCAAATAGCATATGAATCTAAAAACCCTTTTTCATATTTCGTAGTTTTATTTTCCAGGCATTTTTCTCCTAACAAAAGTATACTCGCATTGTTTTCTTTTTTTTTTCTTTTTACGTCTAGATTATGGCACACACAATTTCTATACAAATAGTGACTATGGTTATTGACTCAATTGAGAATTTCGAGGGATTTTCCATCATACAATAATCGCGTGAAAACTGATTTGTTACTGCTATTTCTTGCGTGAGCGTATTGGTAACATTTCATTGTTTTACGTTTTATTTGGGTTGAACATGTTCCATGACTTGAACATTAATAAGGCGATTCTTCTCCGACCATTCGAGTGCGTGATGTACCTACGTCAAATTTTCAGCATTGAAATATTCGGTTTGATTTCGATAGGTGGTATAAATTGAAGACGCATATAGTTACTCAAATGGTCTACGCATATGCGTACGTTGACTCCATTATTATAAACCCGTGTCATTTATTAGTTCATATTATTATATAAATATCAAACAGATAGTGTACTATTTCATGTAATACGTAGAATAAACAAGTTTGTATTAAAAATTGACGGTGTGCCCGTGGGACAGAGTCCGGTCACACGCTAAAATGCTGCATAGGCAGTTCTAGGCGATGGCGAGTCGGCCCGACCGCGCTTGGCTTGCGGGTAGGCAGTCAGTCGTTGTTTGTCCTACAGAGTCACTCTCAAATTAATAATTCATAATTATTATTATATTATTCTTTCAAAATTATCACTGTTATAATAAAGTATAGTGGTTAAAACTAAAGTGTTATTAATTTATTTTATCTTATTTAATTGTGTTACGCAGACGTACATAAAATTTTTGGTGGTAGCGGTGGGATCACCTGTTGATTCCAGTACCATAAATACGCGAGAAAGTAAAAAAAAAAAACGTAAACCTATACTTTAATTAATTTTATAGCCAAAGTGTTTGAGTGGAACAATAATATAATAATCCAGAGCATCGTAAGAAAATCCAGAGCATCATAAGAAAATCCAGAGCATCGTATAAAATCCAGGGCATCGTATAGAATCCAGATCGTCTAAAGAAAATCAAGAAAATTCAAGAACATCGTAGAATCAAAAAAATAAAAATAAGAAGCATTTCCAGTCAAGGAAAATTACGTAACGATTTCAGTGGTATGGCGCGACGCCGCCGTAATACAAGTAATATTAACAATTCAACATTTTTTATCATCGAACATTAGCCAACGTTGTCCGGTCACCGAACAGACGCTGCCGTTTATTTGTAGTGCCGCCCGAACCGGCTCATCGCCGCTGCCGCACGCACGCACACGAGTAATACGACTACTCACCGCCGCATCATATGACAACAGCGCTGCCGTGATAAGCACCACCGTTGTTTGTTTACAAACAATACGACGACACTAGGTCACGAGTGCGCCGCCGCCGCCGCCGCGATAAATCCATTACATCGTAGTGGTCTCCGCGCCAGCAGTTTCGGAGCTTGCAATCTTCATACTTGAAAAACCGAGCAGTCGAATAGGATTCTCGTCGTTTTCCAGTAACCAGGGAACGAGTCAGTAAGCGGTCAGACAATCAATCACTCGAGTACAATTTTATCTGAGCATCATGAAAACCTTCGCATTCGCAGTGTTGTGAGTACTTACTATAGTTTTTTTTTTCATCATCATTATTTAAATTTTTCTGGTTTAATTTAAGACTAGATTTGAGAAACTCTTATTGTAAAAAAAAAAAAAAAAAACAACCAACAACACCCTCCATACACGTACGTTATATACATGAATACGTCCAGTCATTCTGAAGGAAGTGATTCGGACGTTTCTCTCCTTATCAGAAACTCCACGTTCAACTTCTCGAGTTAGTCTCCCCGTTAGGTTTGCAAATCCTCAAGTCCTGACATCAAAACGACCTATTGCAGCAATCTCGACTGATTCAATTGCCGATAGATCAAACCTATTAACTGCTAACAACGACTCACGGATACATAACGTTAATCAGACCCTCGCAGAAGTAGACGTAGTATTAAATCATACAGGAAACCTATTAATCGACCTCGACGAAACACAGATCCTCCCGGAAGTCAATATGGCAGGAAACATTACAAATACAGTTAATCAATTAAAGAATCGTTTAGATGAACTTTCTGTAGGGAACCATAACGCAAAAAGCACAAGCGCGCAGAACCTCCCGAGTATCAAATCTACGTCAGAAACTAGACAATTACCTAGTTGGGGTGATCACCGAATCCCAACTGAGGAAGAAATACAAAGAGTACAAGAGTTCTGTGACGAAAAATACGGGTATCTCAAAAACAAAGCAACAATTGACTCAATAGGATTGGAAGCAGCCCTACGGCTGTTACCTAGTTTATTCAACGGTGATAAACAGGAAGACACAGAAGTTTTCCTGGAAAAATGTGAGTTTGCAATCGAATGCGCAGCAGAACCTGTACGAATACGCCTTTTACAAGGTATCGTTGTCCGACTTACCGATAAATCTCGTCAAGCTGTGAAATTTAGATCATTTAGTTCCTGGCCAGAACTACGTGACACTCTCAAAAGGGCAATAAAACTTCAGCTTACAACGACTCAGCTATTCTTAGAACTATACTCAAGTAAACAGAAATCCGGAGAAAGTGCCATAGCTTATTCCACGCGAATAGAGCAGTTACAGAACCTCATCCTCGAACAAGAAACAGCAGGAAAATCTGTTGAAGTAGCTAAAACACTAGGGGCTAGTCTAAAAACTCAGACTGTCCAAGTGTTCATCGAAGGACTTGACGCCCTCAAAGACTTCATAAAAGCAAGAAATCCATCAATCTTAGAAAAAGCTATTCAGGCTGCAAGGGAAGAAGAAAGGGTCTGAAACTCAAATGAGGAAACAAGGAAGCTCTATGATATATCACAGAAGCCCACCGCAGTGACCAAGATTATTTGTTTTAATTGCAATCGCACAAGTCATATGGCAAAGGACTGCCGTACCAAGGATAAGAAACTCAAGAAGTCGTCAACATCGACGTCAGTAAAAAGCATTAAGAACATCACGTGCAACTATTGCAAGAAACCGGAACATCTAATAAAAGATTGTAGGAAACGGAAGTATTTAAATGACAAGAAAGCACAAATACGGGAAACTCCACTGCACCGGATACTGCCGACGGGCGTTCGGTAAGAGACATCAAGATAGCCGGGTGCGCCAGATCCTCTACTTCCAGTCAAAACTAAAACAAGATCATTGGAGTGCCAAATCCCTCAGACCATCCGTGGAACGTCCTTACTATTATTAGATTCCGGAAGCGATTTAAATCTAATAAAAAATCTCGTCATTAAAAGATCAGACTCTCGTAGACGAAAATAAGTTGTATCATCTTAAAGGCATTCATAACCAATTGGCGCCCACCATCAGGTTGACCCATTTGGATTTGCAATTCGGAGATCATGTTATTCCCACCGACTTCCAGGTCGTCCACTCCAAATTTCCAATTCAGAACGACGGTATTTTGGGAAAACCATTCATGTTGTCAAATCGGATCAACATCAATTACGAAACTAACGAAATCACCGTTCCTGATCACGTAGATATCCTTTTACAGCCTCATACGGAAACCCTTGTAGCTATACCGGCGAGAAATCGCCTGGAAGAAGATAAGGTATTCATTGTACATCAGGAACTGTCGGACTCTATCATGTATAGCAATGTGGTCACTAGAATTCGAAATAAGGACGAGTTAGTTTTTCTCATCAATCCTACAGAACAAGTCGTTCGACTTAATATTCGAAATCTGGATCAAATCATCCATGAAGATTATAAGGAATTGTCGGTACACACCACACAATTACAGAATTCCGCAGAACCTCAGGCCGATAGCAGCCACATCAATCGTATAACAGAAGCTCTTATAATGTCACATTTGAATTCTGAAGAAAAAATGTCATTGGAAACCCTCTGTCACAAATACTCTGATATATTCTTCTTAGAAGGAGACAAAGTCACGGCAACTTCCGCTGTTGCACACGAAATCCGAACCTCTGGAGCGGTACCACCGATTCATGTGAAACCATACCACCTACCACAGCGACATAGGCAAGAAATCACGGAACAGATGCATAATCTGGAACAAAAAGGCATAATTGCTCCTAGCGAATCACCTTGGAACGCACCACTTCTAGTCATCCCGAAAAAAACTAGACGTTAACGGGACAATGAAATATCGAGTTTGTATCGACTTCCATTGTCTAAACGAAGTAACCATAGGAGATACGTTTCCGCTTCCAAATATTGTAGATATTTTAGATCAATTGGGTAAATCAAAATACTACAGTACTCTAGATTTAGCCCAGGGGTACCATCAAGTACCTATGAATTCAGCTGACCGGGAGAAAACCGCCTTCTCCACGGATAAAGGCCATTTCGAGTTTTTAAGGATGCCATTCGGTTTAAAGGGAGCACCAGGAACATTTCAGAGACTCATGAACAAGGTTCTTGTCGGTATTAATGGAGTAAAATCTTTCGTATACCTTGATGATATAATTATATACGCAAGGACCATAACGATCATTGTCAGAAACTCAAGGACGTTATGGACCGGCTTCGTCACTATAATCTAAAATTACAATCATCAAAATGTTAATTTCTCAGGAAAGAGTTAATCTATCTTGGTCACCGAATCACTGATGAAGGAGTAAAACTAGATCCGCAGAAAATCGAATGTGTCAAGTCATTTCCGGTTCTACGGAATGTCAAGGAAGTAAAGTCATTTCTAGGACTATCGGGATACTACAGACGGTTCATACATAATTATGGATAAATCGCAAAACCTCTACCAGCGTTACTCAAGAAGGATGCTCCTTACAGGTGGAGTGATTTATGCCAGGAATCGTTTGAAACTCTAAAGAACCTCCTTACACAAGCTCTTATCCTACAGCATCCAGATTTTCAAAAGCCATTCAATCTAACCTGTGACGCAAGAAACTATGCAATTGGGTGCATTTTATCACAAGGACCTATTGGCAAGGACTTGCCGATAGCAATTTTGTCACGAACTCTCAATAAGGCTGAAGTTAACTACAATACGACTGAAAAGGAACTCACTAGTATTGTATGGGGGATCAAAGTATTTCGACCATATTTATTCGGACAACAGTTCAACATAGTCACTGATCATCGTGCATTAGTCTGGTTATTCAATCTAAAAGATCTTGGTTCACGTTGAAGCTAGAAGAATACCAATATACTATTCATTTCAAACCAGGCGAGAACAACACTAATGCAGACGCACTAAGTAGAATTCAAATGGTTTTCATTTGATCCCAAACATCTACGTAGGAATTTCAAGAACATCTAGAACCTCAAGAACCTCCCAAAAATCAAGGAAATCAAGAAAATCCAGAACCTCCAGAATATCAAGAACGGTCATCAGTCGTGAAGCCCTCAGAAGAATACGAAAAGTTTCTCCAAGCCGACACTGCACAGTTTCGACCAACTCCTAATGTTCTTGAAGTAATAGGCGATTTATTTGCGACAGAACCGAATATTTCTTTGGCGCACTGCGTATCTGCAGACCTTTAAATGGATAAAGGAATCGCATTGGAGTTTCGTAGAAAATGTGGGCAAATAGATGAACTCCGTAGACAAAAATCATCCATCACAGAAGTCATGTCAATCGAATCAGAAAATCGTCATATCTTCTACCTGATAACCAAGCAATTTTATTGGCAAAAACCATCATATGAAAATATGTTTAAAAGCTTACAGAACCTCAAGGTACGATGCACAGAACATCAAGTGACAACACTCGCTTGTCCTCGTCTAGGCTTTGGTTTAGATAGGCTCATGTGGGAAACAGTACGAAAGATCATGAGATTTATCTTCCGTGATTCTCCTGTGTATATCTAAATATACACCAAAGACGAGTTAACTGAAGAAAACCGCAAACAGATCATCCAAGAATTCCACAAAAACCCTCTCGGAAGACATCAAGGAAACACTCGTACTTTTAGTCGAATATCGCAGCAGTACTAATGGAAAGGTGTGAGAAAACAGATCCGTGAGTACATACGGAAGTATCCAACTTGTCAGGTTAACAAGACTACAAACCGAACAATCAAAGAACCTATGGTTATCACAACCACTGCATCAAAGCCATTCGAGAAGATATTCTTAGATATAGTGGGACCATTACCATAATCGTATAATGGAAATTCGTATATCCTGTCACTCTTAGACGACTTCTAGAAGTTCGCACGGGCTTCACCCATGAAGGATCATGAAGCAAATATGGTATCTCAGCACTTTGTAACACAGTTCGTAAGCCTCCACGGGCAACCAGAGTCACTAGTTACGGATTGTGGAACAGAGTTTCTCAGTAACGTCTTTAAAGAAGTGTGTAAACTCCTCAAAATCTCTAAAACCACTACTACATCGTATCATCCACAGAGTAATGGTAGTCTA
Source organism: Chaitophorus viminalis (assembly GCA_025469195.1). Classification (NCBI taxonomy): domain Eukaryota; kingdom Metazoa; phylum Arthropoda; class Insecta; order Hemiptera; family Aphididae; genus Chaitophorus; species Chaitophorus viminalis. The sequence continues at coordinate 94,441 of JAIPRK010000276.1, forward strand.
GAACGTAGTCATCGAATCCTCGGAAAATACTTAAGAAGTTACTCTAGCAAAAAAAATTGGAATACATACGTCCCGTACGCGATGTATTGTCACAATTCAACAGTACATTCATCCACAGGATTTCAACCACATGAAGTAGTCTATGGATATCCCCTAGTCGATCCTACTTCTCTGTCTCGCCCTCCAGAACCTCAGTACAATTATAAAGACTATCAATTCGAAATAAAGAAACAAATGCAAGAGACGCATCAAATGGTAGCTAAGCAGCAACTAGAATCAAAACTAAAATCCAAAGAACGCTATGATAATTCTGTAACTCCTCTGACCTTCAGAATAGGCGACAAGGTACTAGTATAAGAAAAATCAAGCAAAGGCAAATTAGCACCTAAGTGGTTAGATCCGTACTCAGTAATAGAAATCCACACAGACTCTCTTAATGTAACAATACTAAACGCAAAAAACCAACTCGACTGCACAGAAACATGATACGACTGTTTCACGAATAAACTTTATTATGACAGAATCTCATATAGCAATCCCTGAACTCTTTAGAGTATCCACTCTAAATGTAGTGTATATTAAACAGATCCTCATATTCGTTACTCGAATACCACTATTATCAAATACAATGTTTAACTTATATCATAGTATTCCCTTGCTAATTACCACCACTAGAGATAACATAGCCATAGTTAATCCTAATACACAATATATAGCTATAAGTTTAAATCACGAATATCATTTTAGTCTAACAGAAAATCAATTTATTAACTGTAAAACATTGTTCTCTTTTAATCTATGTACAGGAATAGAGTCTATTTTTAAGCATACTAAGAACGATAATTGTGAGGTATCTTAATATAATAATCCAGAAAATCTATTAGAAACATGTAACCTAAAATACTTAAACATAAATTCGACCATCTGGCATAAACTCAAGCATCAAAATGCATAGTTATACTATTGTATTAAACAAGAGATAACCATAGCATATCACCAAGAATCCTATAAGTTGCCACTTTCCAGAATAGGAAAAATCGAAATTCCAGATTATTGTGTTATTTACACAGAAAATTTAATATTAACACCATCTAAAATCATAACTACAGAAACTCATAGGGATTTTGCACCAGAAAACCCAAATCTAAACCTCACGGTTAACTTAAGAGAAATCTTAAAATATCATGTCCCTCAGAAATTCAATAATCATAAAACCCTTCGAAATTTCAATAAACTAGCTCAGGATGCTCAAGATTTAGATGAATCAAAAGCCGTATATAAAGATAACACTGAAAATATTTTTGTAAAACCAGAACATCATTTTATACTATTAAACATCATTATTGTAATACTAGTAACGATAAGTTTATATATTATAATTAAGCTTAGACGTAACACACCTAAATTGTAATCACCCAAAATTCCGGAACCTCAAACTGTCAAAGATCTGGCACAATTTAGCACGGCCAGTATATCTGGAATAAATTACCTATCTTAAGTGAAAAATGGTGACTATTTAGCCCCCATTTGTCATTTAGGTCCGGGGGTGTTATAAACCCGTGTCATTTATTAGTTCATATTATTATATAAATATCATACAGACAGTGTACTATTTCATGTAATACCTAGAATAAGTAAGTTTGTATTAAGAATTGACGGTGTGCCCGTGGGACAGAGCGCGGTCACACGCTAAAATGCTGCATAGACAGTTCTAGTCGATAGCGAGTCGGCCCGACCGAGCTTGACTTGCAGGTAGGCAGTCAGTTGTTGTTTGTCCTACAGAGTCTCTTTCAAATCCATTAAATTCATAGTTATTATTATATTATTCTTTCAAAATTATCACTGTTATAATAAAGTATAGTGGTTAAACTAAAGTGTTATTTATTTATTTTATCTTATTTAATTGTGTTACGTAGACGTACATAACACCATAAACGATGTATTGTATGACTAATTGAACGATATATAATTTTACGTATTGCGAATCAAAGGTGTGAAAACATACCATAACATTTTAAAGTGGTCAGACGATATTTATTAATGTTGTGCGTATGAAAAACGATTCATTTTTATTTACATTCTATTACGTTATAGAAAGCTGAAACGATTCTATTTGATTGTTATTTAATGTTTATAACATGTTTTTAACAAACCACGGGCACATATTGTGTGCGTGAGCGCACGCATTTAATTTGGATACATCAGCTAAACATATCAAATACAAAATTAACCTAAGTGACATTAATTTTAGACGGCCAATAAAATCCCGTGTCCGCGAAATCGGTGACAACCGGGTAGCGCATTTGCGTAGACTAACCGTTTTACATCGGCCAAAAAGGGGTTGGCGGGATCTGCAAAGCTTAACGTTTTACATACAAAATCAATGGCCAGTGACCCGAATTCGGCGTATGCTACATCTGCTGATTCACACACGTCAGTGCGTACATTGTGGTACAGAACACATTAATTTGTTTAAATAATATTTATGTACTATACAAAAAAAAAAAAATATATATAAATACAAATGAAAAAGTAAGTATTACATATCATTTATCATGAAAATATTGTTTTAGAGAAATGCGCTAGATTATAATTTGATTTAATATCCAAAACGCAATAAATTGAACCAAACTGAACGATTTGAATTCAAATTATTTTTATGTTATAAAATTGCTTATGATTATGCTGACACCTGAACAATGAGCACTAACTTATTTTATTTCGTTCTCCTTGTAAAACCATTTTATAGTTTTATTTAAGTAAAAAAATTAAATCAAATAATTAGAAACACAGATAATTCTAATAACAAAAAAAAAAAAAAACCGTTAAATATAACGGGCTTATGTATATATAATTCTATAGAATAATATATTAATTCAAATCATGGATAAAATAAATCGACGATAAAACAAATTAAATTAAAATTAATGTACGTAGAATATATAATATTTTTTAAGAGTAAAATAAATACAAGTTTTTAAATAAAGTTGTCAAAAATGAACCTATTAAATCGTGGTAGGAAAATTATTGTTTTATTAGTTTTTAAGTTTTAGAAATTTAAACTATGTACACGTATAAATATAATTATACATAATTATATCAAAGAAAACAATATTTGGAGAACTATATAAAATTTGTTTGGCGCATTCCATCAACACAAAAAGACAATAAGACATTATTGTAAAACTGATAAAATTCTATAGTTTAAACTCACAATCCAAAAGTGAATAATTTAGTGTTTAATTTTAACTCGAATGAAATATTCGCGCAATGGCAATAAACCCAATTCATATATTGTCATTTGAACAATTGTGGAAACTTAAAAACCAATTATTTATTCACAATATTGGTTTAGCAATCAAAGTTTGTAAGGAAATGAAAAAAAAAAAAAACTTTTAAATTTAAACAATACTAATTATCGTATCTAAATATATATTTTTTTAAATAGTTTTATTTTTAATTATAATAAAAGTATACACATTATATTTAAAGAATACATATCCAAAAGTAAAAAATATACGAGAAGTCCAATACATATAATGTAAAAATAAAATTAGGATTTTAGCTTTTGGTCAAATATGTTTTATTATTTACGGGATAAATTTTATTTCCATTATTAATAATATGGATAAGGCAATAAGGCAATCAATAAATGTGTCACAACATATTTCTTGTTTCTTTATTTCTAAATAGAAATAACAATTTGTAAAAAAAAAATGTATTTTTGGTTAGAAGAAAACACCTAAGTACTTATTTTGAAATAAGCATTCTATTATATTAAATATCTTGTTGTAGGTACGGGTAAAATAAAAATAATAATAATAATAATACTTTTTGAATACTACGACATTTTTCGATATGTATTATAATGTAATTCGCTGTAAATAACTCGGTACCTACCGATAACACTTAAGATATTTGACCTAAATTCGGTTGACCGACGTTCAATGTTCGATTACGTTGTGTACACGCTGTAAGTACACATTACACTCGATTATATATACAACGTATACGCATACAAACATAACATTATGTACCTGACGCTGCACAGTAAATTAGCGAATGCATCGCGGCATATCGATTTTAATAGACATATATTATGTCAAACAACGAGCTCGACAGTTTCAAAAACAACAGCGGTGCCTAGATAATATTATATAAATATACAATTGTACACTTGCCGTCCCGTTTATAATTTATAAATATCCGTATAATGAAACGTATGTGCGCACGCTGTGCAGTCGTATATATATATATATATATATATATGTTAACAAGGCAGCCGTTTAAAGTCCCGAAAGTACGATTTGCATTTTCCAAAGGTAATTTTAAACGCAATTCCGCTTGTTATTCATTATCCGGCCCCGAAATAGTACGTGCCGGTTTTAACGATTATGAAGAGCCCGCGGGCAGGATTTGTACTCACGCGGCAGCCATATACGAATCAGAACAACAAGGGTTCGCACACGGCCGCAGTACAATACAGTTTACGAGAATGGGTTTTACGATAGGGATAGTACAGTAAAGTACAGTATAACCAGTCTTGACTATACGTTTTTCGCCACCGTTGGTCATCGCCATTGCGACTGAAATGATATTATGTAATATGCGTATACAGTATAATAATACACGTCAAGGAACGGGTAGGATTAAACGTATTATTTCGCACGTCAAATATACAAAATATAGACAATAGTTATCACCGAAATGTGCCAATTGTAAATTGTGACGGTATTAATATTCGTAGCGCGACGTAAGATATATATATATATATATATAAATTGTCGATAATGCAGAAACAAGAGATCTGGAACAACATAGACAAAAAGAAAATCCTTGTGCGCATCAAAGTATATACTTATTTTAGTGTCCAACAAAACACTACATAACAACAGTTTTTTATTATTATTTTTCCACGGTTCCGTTTAAGATAATATTACATTATTAAATAAATATATATACAGCTGTTATTTACACTTTTGTCTTCGCAATATATACGCTCAGTAAACAAAATTTATTTTATTTCACAGCAACAAAAAATCGTTGTTACCAGTACAGTGAATATTATAAGAAAAAAAAACAATTTATATATATTATAATATATGTGTATACACTCAAAATCAGTTGAAACAAAAATAATACCATTGGTGTGCACAGAATCCAAAAATCTAAGAGATAAACCCTATACTTTATTAGCATTTCGAAAAAGCATTGATTTTAGCTAAATAATAGGAACTATAGCCAAAATGTTGGATATATGTTAAAACAAATGATTTCAAATACTACCCTGAATATAAAGAGAAAGATAAATAGAAACAATAATACTTATATTTATTATGTACCAGCAATTTTTTCTATAAACAGTTAAATAGGTTGCTTGTATATTTAATATATACGTAAATTTTTACGTGTAATTGTATTTGCGACAAATAAGTATTTAATCAATAATTTATTTTTAAATTAAAAAAAAAAATACGTCTTATATCTATACCTTTATTAAATTCATTTTCATAATTTTTTAATGCAGAATAAAATAAAATGAACACTGTCATTTATAGTTCATAAAAATTAATATTAACTATAATATACCTAGTTAAAAATAATATTATGGTTTAATTCAATTAAAATCTAAATAAGCAGTTTTTTTTTTTTTTTTTGTACAAATAAGATTCATAAATAGCGTATTATTTTTTAGATTGCAATTCGCAAGTAATCGAGTTCAAAAATGTGTATTATAATCCTTGTAATATCATGAATAAATATAATAGTTAGTCGTGCTTTATTGATATTTTGTTTTAATTTATAAGCTATTAATTCGTATAACTTTATATTTAACAATTTAGTTTACTATAAGTAAATCATTACAAAAATATTTAAAATAGCTATTACGGTATTATATGTGAAAGATAAATATTGTATTATGCAGAAATAACTTATTAAAATTGGCTTCAGTTAAATTTGATGGGTTTCGTTCGAGTTAAATAGCTTAAGAGAATGCTACGTTTAATGTTGAACATTAAAAATGTACTAAGATTTGAAAAAGGATTTTAAGGGGTTTACAACAAGTAACCCTCTATAATTTTGTTTGACAAAAGATTGAATACAACGAAAATCTGTAATCCGGATACAGAATACAAAAAGTCCATAAAGAATAATTGAAATATTTTAAATCAATGCTTTTCACCATCAACAGAAATGTTTGTAATAATTACTCTTTATATTCAAACTACGCATATTTACAGGCGTTTTAATAGCCAATAACATGTTGTAAATTAAGAAATTATTAGTTATGTTCATATATATACATTTAAATACTTGGTTGAATATTATATATTTATTTGTCTGCCAAGTCAACAACTAACTCATAGCATTAAAAGATAGAGAAATAGAGAAAGTAATACTTGAATAATTTTAAATTGCATACGGATAATTTAGTATAAGTATAAACGTATTATTATAGGATCAAATTTCATCATCGTTTCAATTGAGACGCACTTGTAGGCACAATCTTTACGGGATAGAATATGGTTAGAGGATAAATAAAATAGATATGTAATATTATTTTAAACTGAACACATAGGATATCTACAATGTTGAATGCAAGAAGACAATATTGAATTATGACACAACAAGCAGAGAATACAAATGGATTCTTTGAATAATATCTTGAAACTCGCCGCAATACATATACTACGAACCACGATAAACCATATGTCTACACCTTCGAACACGAGCACTCCACATACGTGTGTGTGTGTGTGCGCGTGTGTGTGTAGGTGTGTGTGTGTGTGTGTGTGTTCACTATTTATAGATTGTAGTTTTACTATTATACATACATTGAATTAAATTTTCTCACAATACACGGATTATTTTTAATTAAAATTCAATCGCATAGCGGCAATAGTTATGATATTATTATTTATATTGCAGTTGCGATTAATAAATAATTTTCGCATAACTATTATACGTGTACATATTAATCTTATTCAATTATTATACCGTATGAACATTCACTAACAGTGACCTGCAATGGAAACAGAAAGTTTCAGTTGATTTATACTTTGTACGCACTTTTAATATAATCTATTTCTCAAAGTAATTTAATATAAATAAATACAAAATGTATTCGTCGATGACATAGTAAAACCTGTACACACACCAAACATTTACGTCATTTTTGACATTTGTGTATTCAAAACCATTGCAAACAACGAATTGGCTACAACACTGATGATTATTTTAACAATCAGTATACACATCGTCAAAACAGAAACGTTAAACTATGGTTTAACATTTTTTTTAAAAACGCACTACATAAGTCAGGGATTTTGACCTATGGCCCACGTTTATGTTTTGAAAATATTAAAATAATTTTCAAATTACTTATTTCCTTTTAAAGAATAATTTATCAATCTGTAAATATTGATTACATTTTTGTTTCTTCAGGTGTTATTTTTTACAACTATATTAAAATACAATTAAACAAATAATTCTTATCCATCATCCATTGAATTCTCTATATATGCATCTCTAAGGAATTTTGTCCTGTGATTCCGAAGCAAATTTCAGATTTGGCCCACCGTAAAAAAAGGTTGGAGACCCCTGATATAAGTACCTGGAGTTCCTTAGTGCGACCAACGTCAGTTTATCAACAAAATACGAATATATTCTTTCCCGGGATATAGGGCATACCAACGTTTTATGTTCAAGACATGCATGTACCACAATTGCCTATACTCAAACGCCTGGTAAAACATACAGATCCCACGTACACGAAGTAATAATAATAATAATAATAATAATAATAATAATAAACCACACGTTGAAAAACAACAGAAAAGTTAAACCTGTCATCGAATGACACTGATGAATGAAAAAGAGAGAAGATGGAGGCAGGTTTTGGTCTTCGAATCCGGGTCAAACTATTTGCACATAAAATCAGCCCGGAGGAGGTGGGCATCCGGGAAAAGCATTTGTCCTTGTCGCCCTCCTCTCATACATATTCCGCACTATTAGACCAGACATAAATTACCAAATGTCTCCCCCCAAGCCCCCGTCCTCCCCTGAAATGTTAAAAGCGTACGGACTGAGACCCTATGATAAATATCTTGTCGGGAGCGGGAAATAGAAAAAAAAACCTCTGCTGTCATTATATGATAGTTACGTCAGTACTAAAAACAAATCGAAAACGGTATTATAAATAATATGAATGAGTACATTCTATTTAAAAATAAAATAACATATTATGTAACGTGATATGATAAAATAATTAATGTACATTTTAATCAAGATTTATTGTATTTTTATAATATGCCCACCGACAGAAGCATATTTTACAATCACTGGAATATTAAATTTTGCATAAAAAAAAAAAAAAATTGTTAAAAATTATTTATGTGTAACACTGGTTTTAAAATGTGCTAATGCTGAAGAAAATATAAAATAAATTACAACTTTCATGATTGACAAGTGGCATTATTAGTATTAGCCGCTCGAGGATGATACAATATGTAGAATGTAATTATAGTAAAACATTATTATTATTATTATTATTATTATGTTCTAATAATTAACACAAAAATATTTTGATGCATATTTTTATTTTTAATGATTAATTGCAAAATCAAAAGTATATTAATGAAACATTCATTGAATGTTTTAAAGATAGACCAATTTTTAATCGCTGAGATATATTCTTATACCTAAATATAACTGTCAATCATTGATAATATATTTAAAAACATTATATACTTGAACACGAGTTCATAAAATAATACGATATAAACATACGATTTTATTTATAAATTTTATTTTAATTTTTGCTCAAAGTAGATAAACAAACATTCATATAACAAGTGCTATTGTAGTTATTTACATTTCATTCACTGTCTATTTAAATCAATAATGAATACAGAGAATATATATATAGTTAGTATAATATATATATGTATGTATGTATATATTTTTTTTTAGATAATATAACTTTTCAGCTTTTTTATGTTCCTCTAGTAAGCGTTTGAACCACCTCGTTTTTTGCATTGTTTTTAAAAAAAAAAATCCTCTCACTATAATCATTTCCGTCATTTCTCTTATACGTTTATTATTACAATTTTTTTTTTTTATCCTTATTGTTGCGATGACTTTTTTTACATCCGGATCGAGGGGTCGGTCTCATTTCGTTTTCTTTACAATTCTTTTCCAAGGATGGAGAGAAAAATATTTCTAGCTCCAATGGAAAAATTCTAAAAGACAGGTGGCGCTTACGAATAATCATTAAAAGCCTAATTTTAGCAAGAAACTATAACAGTATAGTATATAATTTTAAAAAAAATTGCTGTACAATTATATGGGGTTAATTCTAGGAGAATAGATTTACAGTGAAAAATAATATGTAATTTATGGTTAAGATATTATATATTATTAATAAACACTAATAATAATTTATCTATAGAAAATAGAGCATTTCAAGTTTCTCATAGTTATTTTATCATTCACCATTCGACAGAGTATAGATTTATGATCCAAGTAAAATATACATTAAGACTTATATATTTTAATAAATATATACGTTATAGCTATATTAATTCAAATGTTCTGAGGGATAACTCAATAAAACATACATTAATTATTAACATTTTTAAGAAAAATATTTGCAAAGAGGTAACAGAGTTGATGAGTATTTCCAAAGTGATTTTCAAAGTTGACCTATTTATTTAGTTATTAATTATTGTTATACTTAAAAATCTAATTTAATTAACCTAATTATAAATACCTAAAAATTAAAATATAGAGTGAAACAGGATAAAATAAATCTTTATCACTTCTACAGTAAATTTTCATGACAATAAAAGTAATTTTTTTGAAAACTATATAATAAGATTTTATGAGACGTAAAATTATGTGGTATCATTATAAAATAATACAGATTTATTTCTAGAAATATAAATGTATTAATAAATAATTAAAACATTATAAAAATTTAACTGACTGTAAAAAATTAATATTTCACCACTGGTAATATTATAATTAGGACAATTTAAACGGTAATTTTTATTTAAATTTTGCTTTTTATGCATTTTTATAACAATTAATGTAACAATTTATTATTTAAAATTAAATAAATTACAAAATGTACAATCCTTAATACATTTTTTGGCTTAGAGTTCGATTTTCAAATAGCGAAAATAATTGCAGGTTAGTCACTGTAATAATCAAGAGAATATTAAGTAATTCAAACCTTGAGTTAGGATGAAATAATATTTGGAGCCTGTCGGTTCAGATAATGTCCTACAAAATACGATGTCCTCTGGGAAAACTAGGTAGTACTAATCAGGCGATGAAATAACACATAATACAGCAGCTTTTAGTGTCAGTATAATTTAATTCTAGTCTAACAACTTAACTTATATATCAGATAAATACATAATACAACATGACAAACATGAAACATGTTTCAGTGAAGTTAAATAAAATAATGTAATTTTTTTTTTCTCTTTATATGTAATTTAATTTGTTAATATAAGTAATATTGTATTCTGTTTTAAATATTTCATAAATAGATAAGAGATAATTTCTACCAGTATTCCGTAAATAAAATCCATCTGTTTCAATACACCAAAAGATATACGAAAAAACACCTTCGTAAATCCATTTTAAATGACGTAATAGAATAACGTACAATAATGTATTTAAACAATATTTTTTAACAGTAAAAAAATTAAAGCGTCTAATGAAATATATTCGCACTTCATATTCAATTTGATAATTAAAAAATTAATTATATGAACTCAAGATTTTACCAAAACATGAAACATCACAATTAATTAACATAAAAAGTTACAAGTAACGTTAAACGTTGTCATACATTGTCATTACGCATTATCAAAGGTACTTTAATAATTTCATTTAATAAAAATAATACTTTAAGATTTGATTATCTGAAATATCTATACCCGGTTAATTTATTAAATTAATTAAAAATATATTTATCGATGATAATGATAAGTTGTCAAATTAAAAAAAAAGTACTATACGTGCTACGTTATGGATTTTTAATTTAGCTATACACGTTATACTTATAATATAAATACTCTTAAATTGTAACAATATAACTATCATGCTCGCTGATGGCGATAATATAGTATAAGTCAGATCTATTATGTTTTATAAACTTTCACATGATAAGGGTTTCGATATTTACAATGAATGTATATATGAGCGTGTGTGTGTGTGTTATATAATTTTGATTGTAATTTCTGAACTAGACTCTGTATGAGATTTATAAATATAATCATGATTTTACAAGTATTGCTTGATTACGACTCGTCGTTTTTATATTCCTGGTGAAGCGAGGATTTCAGTGCATGTAATAAAATTAAAAAACATAAAATAAATAAATAGTACGACTGATATTATCTGTATTGTCAACATTAAGCAATGTCTGAAACAACGTAACGCAGCGCACGATAACTGCACCGATACGGAATATGTATACAGCGGACAGCGGCGACAACCAGACATCGAAATGATTATTCAGATCAGTCTGAGAAACATTAAATTTAACGTTTATTGTTCCATAACTAATATACGTTTGGACATGTTATTAATTGCTGGCAGCTGGTATTGTACATTGCAAGCGAACACGGTAAAGGTATACGGGAAAAACGTATAGGGGACACGCAAAGGGCGAGCGGATAGAAAGGGACCATAATATAACAACTAGAACGAAGTTCCGTTCGGGGATTCGATCGTGACGTATTTATATATTGTGTATGTGCGCGTAGTGTGTGTATTTGTGTGCATTTGTGGGTATCAGTAGGCACGTGTATGTGTGTAAATCAGTAAGTGTGTGTGTGTGTGTGTGTGTGTGTGTGTGTGTGTGTGTGTGTGTGTGAAGCGGTATTGTGCTAAATCCTCCCCCCCACGGCCGTCATCCTGCTCATCCTTATTGGCGGTTTCGACGAGCCGTTATTAATGTCAACCCTACACGCGGGTGTAAGAGAATTCAGTCAGGGGACAGACAGGTGTAAAGGGGGATTTAACCAACCACCTTCGGACCCAATTGCGTTGTAGGTTCTACCTATCACCCCGTCTTTCCTGTTGGCATTATTGGATTTTCGCCAACGTCTAATACACACGCACGCACACTAAAATTACGTCCGCACGCGCGAGTGAGCACATGTACACACACACACACAGACATATACACACGCCTAAAAGCAGATGAATGGATAGATGGATCCAGAAAAAGTGAAATAGCTGCATTGATAGAAAACTACGTGTACTTAAAATGAATGGATAAAAATCACGAAAAAGGAATATAGAAAATGATCCTATACTTATTCGTCGTGTATAATGGTCTGGGCCAAGAGTCTTATACAATTGTTGACGGAAGAATAATGTCTTGCACAATCATCAATGGTAAAGAGACTAATGGTATAATCAATAAACCTCGACGATTTCGATTACCAGCGTGTAATATTTCTTTATACGAAATGTATTTCTGTAAATCAACGAAATGAAAACAAAAATTAACACCTATCTAGGTAATAGCTATTGTCCAAGTAAATGTAGGATAAGAACCAGTTTAGTGCAAAGGTGATTGTAAAAAGGTGCATAAGTAGCTAGAGAACTGTTTCTGTTGACCATGTAAATATCATGTAAAGTTTTAGTCTAAATATTTAAATAAATGTTTTCATTTTTTCGATACTGTTCAAAACTCCAACGGATGTTATCATTTTATTTTTATCTATCGTATCTAAAACATTGATATTATACTATTTTCTAGGTGATCCAAAAATATTTTAGAAATATAGTTGATTATAAAGTACGAGGAGGGGAATATACTTTATCATATTTTGAAAACCTTATCGAACCACACTGCGCGGAAATCTCAAAATGATATTGTTTGAACACCACAAGCCACTTTCGCCACTTAAAGTTAAAAACGTTAAATCCAACGTATCTGCACTACAACTAAAATAAAAAAAAAAAACAGATACACTTTCAATTCCCAACAACTACGTCTCCTCCGACAAAGCTTGAAGAGCTAAATATTCTAATGGCATTTATAGTTCACGTGTGGAATAGCCTGTCCACGCGCGGTGACCTTATACGCCACGTTAGAAACTAATTATGAACATACGATATAACATAACTGAGACATTTACCTTTCACGTGTTCTGGGTTGTCTGTACTAGATCGCATAATATCGTTTAAATAATGTTCGAGGTTGCGCATGTTGTCCAAGGGTCCAGTGCCGTTTCCGCTAGGCAAGCATCGATCCTAAAAACATACAAAAGATGCGTACACAATTAGCACAGTATTCAACATCTATAAATATATATAATATAACACAACATAATATAATTTAATTTACGTCTGGTCATTATTTCGTCTAAATAGCACACACAATAATGATTATATTTAAATTTTTCTTTGTTTTTATTGGTATTATATTATCTTAAGAATAAATTAAGGTAAAAAAAAAAAATCATTGCAGTTATTATTAACTGTTTCAAAATAAATACTACTTAATAATTAATATACATATCAATCGAACTTTTAATTAGTAACATAGTTAGGTATAGATATAGTATTATAGATAATTATAAAATGATTATATAGGGTTGTTCAAATGTCATAATAAATAACGGATTGTCGAAATATGAAATAATCGATTAATCGTTGATTTAAAATAAAAAATGCACGATTGTTAAAATGGTCAATTAATCGAACAATCGATTATACAATTATAGTTAAATAACCGATTAATTAAATGTCGATAAATCGCTTAGGGTCGGTTAATCGGTGACGAATACTTGAAGAAAAACAATCGAACAGTCGCATATATTATACATAATGTGACTTGCCTCCTATCTTTTAGACACTTTATTAAATATAAACAAATCTGTAAAAACGTATTTGTGATTATTCGTTAGTTTGGGTTGAATGCTTTTAACTACAAAGCAAAATATATACAACGATGAATTTTGAGAACATAATACATAGTAATAATAGAATAGTATAATACATTTCTCGATTATAGGGAAAACTATTTCAGTTGGTTTGAATAAACATTTGACGGTGTCTTTCTAGCACAACTATAATATTTACGTATAGTTAAATATGTGGAGCATAGCATATATATATATATATATTTAACTCAAAGAGAAGAATTATATTTCACACAAAGTTTAAAGTGAAGTTTAAAAATTCATTATATACTATGGTACCTAGTGTAGCATAAATTGGTGAAAATTATATAGATACATTAGCTAGAATACGGCACCTTAATTTTAAATTTAACCTCATAAATATACTTATATATTCCTGGAAAACTATCTAATGAATGTGTTCAAACAGATATAATAACTTGTAAGTATCTTCAATCGTATTCCACGACGGTGAACACATAGGGGATCTTGAAAACTACATACCCATTGCAAAAATAAGAAAATCAACGCAATGAAAACCAAACGTATAATTAATACATTGCGACGTTAAGGTATAAATACACTTTGTCAGCACATTACGCATAAAAAATATTAATTGCATTTTAACAAGAGCTAAGACTTGATCAATTTTATAAATACACTTATATATTCCTGGAAAACTATCCAATATGTTATAACTTATGAGCATCTTCAATCGTATTACACAGCGGTAATTTCATAGGAACTCTTGAAAGCCGTATACCTATTCCGCAAGTAAGGAAATCAGCACAAGGAAAATGAAACGTAATAAATATGTAACGGCATTACGGTATAATATAATATTGTGTTTCGTCACCATATTATGTATAGTAAATATTAATTAAATTATAACAGGCGCCAGGACTTGATCAGTTTTAAATATTTTAATTAAAAATGCCATAGTTGTTATTTAATTATACATTATATAGTTATGAATCAGACCTTTTAAATGTTTATACGTAGGTTACCTACTTCATTATCATACATTAAACCAGAAATATATTAAGTTTATAAATCTATATGTATACATTGTATAAACTATAAAGTAATAAAAACATAATAATCACTTTACGGAATCACCTATATACTAGATTTCTTCGAGAGTTTTATTATTATCATTTTTATATTATTATATTATTATTCTTATTTTTTTTTATTTTTTTTTTTTTTGTTTGAGTTAGTAAAATTGCATTAAAAAACGCCAGGAAGTCCCAAATAGCATCCGGTGCCAAACCAAAACTCCTGCTATGTTGTTATTGTAACATAATAGTTTGAGAAGGGTGTAGAAAGTTTTAAAGCCCACCGACAAATTCAATTTTTTTGTTTTCGTCGCCACACGGTTTCGAATTAATTGGCGGGATTGGAAAATGCTTTTCTCACTTGGCCGATGTCCATTAGTAGAGTTCATAAGTTTGTTACCCTAATGGGTATTGGCTATGGTTTCTATATCATAGATCCATCGTGTACGCTTTTATCATCTTCTTGGATTTCATCAGTATATTATAAACAATTTGTAGGTACCTATACAAATATTATAAGTATTATTATAAAACCATATTCGGTCTCACGTGACCATCAACAATTATCAAATTAATGAAGAAATTAATTTTACTCAAAAGTTAAATCGATTCAACAGAAGCAATAATTTTGAAAAAAAAACAGCAAAAACCAATTGCAACAATCAAAATTGATTTACAATTGCGATGGTTATATATAGATGTCAAATAAGTAAAAATAATTATACAACATACTGATTAGTGATTGGAGTCAAATTGAGAGGATATCAACAATTTTTTGTACCCAGAATCTAGATATCATCTATATTCTGGTAATACTGATTTTGTATCTAACGTTTATATTAAATTTTACGAAGAAATTATTACATAGACACCTTAAATGTTAGTAATAGTTGAAGGATTAAGGAATTCCATTACATTTTGATAAGCATAACTCAAACTTTCAAAAACATATAATATTTACTTAGTTGCTACAGCCAAGTTTAAAAATTTAAGTTTGTGAGTAGTTTTTTCATAAACAGTACTGCCTAATACATGCATATATATATAATATACTTTAATAATTTCTAAATTCTCTATCGAATAAAAACAAAACAAACCCTTTTAATCTGATAAATTTGGAATTAATAACAAGTTGGTATAAATAATAATAATTCAAGCATATATATTAATATAGCATCATATCCATTATAACATTTTGTTCTAGAAAATGCAGTACGGTTTCTAAGCGAGATACATTGAACCAAAATCCTATAAGTTGACATGACTGAGTAATGACGAGTATACAACATGTATTCTAGGGGTATTGCTACTATAATTGAGGTGGCGTTGAATGTAATGACAGGTCATCTTTCAGCCTTCAATTAGTTGTTACTCAATTACTTGGATTGGTGTCACAGACGAACGCCGGATAACGACCTAACATACAAGAAGCATGCCTGAAAGTGGACTTGGTGCATTTATCGTGGGATCATTTATAAATTGTCTAGACGATTTTACATTTTCATTTTTTTTTTCCTATTTGATTCGTGTTAAATTATGCACTTATGATTGATTTCAATCAAAATGCAAAGGATTAATTTTAAATTAATTAATTTAATTTAAAATTATTAAACTAAAAAAAGGCCAACACTATAGTTGACAAAAATAATAATTACTGATAATAAAATATATTTTTTAGAATTATATTAATAAATAGTTTCGTAAAAAGTATACACCTATTTTTTAATTTAATAGCTGTTAGTTATTAATTGTAATTTATTGATTAACAGGAAGGTACTGATGTATAACTGCAAATAAATAAAGAGGCAATTTAATCCAATGTAATTTTTTTCAAACGTATGTGGGTTACTTAGTACTTGAAGGTTACATGTATGATGACATTTTTGATTCAAAAATAATTTCAAACCAACTGAAAATAAAAATTGCTTTCTTATACTTGAAACTGGCAAATACAATTTAGGTAAATTAATTGTTTATTACATAATTGTCTTCAAAACTATAATTGTATATTATAATGACTATAAGTCAACTAAATTTTCTTAAGATTGTTGGTCTTATAACATTTATTAACAACTATACATTGTAAGGCAAATATATCTATGTATATACTGCATATCGTATATCCATTGACAAAATTTAAAAATAGTTTATTAATTTATAATAATAAAATTTAATAGGTACAATAGCAACACGATACTACTAATGATTAAAGTATAATTTTATATTGATTTAAATACTTAAAAATAGAAAAGGAATCCATTTTAAAACTAAAAGATATGATATCCAAATTGAACTTTGATTTAAGCACATTCTAAATTAGTATTTTAAAAACCAATTTACAAACTTCAAATCTGAATTACAATATTAATGATGACAGTGGAAACAGGGATATGAATTTTAATATATATTAATAGTAAATTTGATTTCTAGTAAAAAATAAAAAATAAAGGTCGTTATATAAAGACTTATTTTATCGACTAATAATTAATATGTAATTAACCCATGGTCATACCAAAAATTCACGTTATTTATTCATCTCTAATGTTAACTCAATTCCATGACACGACCATTAAAGTTGTTGTAAAGGCATTCATCTGGATTATAATTATAGGTATATCTATCTTACAAAATTTATGAAATATATCATACTTTTCGGAGAAAAAGCACTTTACGACAAAAAAAAATATGCTAATCTGTTTTCTTCTGTTAAAGACAGAGTAGGCGAACTAAATAAAATACCACGATATAAACGGTTGCCATACAAAATTAGTTTCCAAACTCTCTTCCATAGTTGACGATAAAATAATTATTAAATTATATAGTTCCATGACTTACACGCAATCCGTTAAAATTCTATTTAAGTTTAGATCGACATAATAATTGTTTTTTTAATTGGTCAATTTTTAAAACACATAATAGTATTTTAGGAATACAATTTTTATATTACAAACATACGTGATAGCTAACTTCTTTGATTAAAACTTTGAGCTCGCATCCAAACCCTTCACAAATAAATAACGGTTCTACTTTTTCCAAATTAAATTTCCATTTCCCACTTACTATCGCACTAGTTATTGGTTTAAGTTTTTCACTCTTTATTCGATTATTTTTATTTTTATAGCGAGTTTCACGATAAAAACAACAAGTAAAATAATTAAGTTATATTAAATAAATTACATTGGGTTCTAATAATTCGTCATGGATTACTATTTTAAATTCATTAACCGGGTAACACAACAGAATTTTATGAAAATGGCAACTTTATTTACCTACTCTTCATAGTAAGAAAAAACTTAATTCTGACATTATCTTTATTTAATACTTAATTCAATTTTTATTTTTTATATTCCATCATAATATTAAATTTAAAATTTAGTTGAAAATAATTACAGAAGAGAAACCTAATAAGTCATACGTATTTCTGCTGTTTCCCTTTTTATAATCTTTACCGTTAACAGTTATTTTATTTAAATTTAATTTTGTCTTATTAAATTTCAGTATACATTTTTAGATCAACAATTATAGTTAAAAAACAACTGACTTTCCCTCAGTTTCAATAACATGTACATATCAACCATATATTAGAATATTAGATAATATAAAATGATAATAATACGGAACCTAAATGGTTTTAGAACTAAACACATATAAATTCAAGTATTTAGATGTACCTAAATATTAAACTCAATAGCTAATACTAATAATAGTACAGAAATTAATTTTACACAATAATACAATTAATATTTAAAATGGTTATGGAATGTTTATGGTAAGTTTAGCTTCTTTAAAACTACCGTTAGTAACTTAATTACTGGGTTTGAGATGTTTAAGACTTTACCTATAAGTTTGACTAAATTATCGGCTGAATATTAGTGGGGCCATTAGCCTAGGTGCGATTATGGTTGGAGCTATAAAGATTCACAGGCTATACGGGAGCTTATGGAAGAGAAACATTTTCACATTTTATGAAGGAAGCGGCGAGTATTTTGTAGACTGGAGCATATTTTATAAAACGATGAGCTTCTGCGAAGAGTGCACATAAAAATAATTGAAGTTAATTCGTACAATTTGATAAAACTTGATAAATGTATAAGTTATATGTTGCAACTGCACAAACTTTAATATTTTATAAGTCCAAAAAGATAGTATAATACTAAATGTCTAAATGTTATGAATTTTAAAGTGCTGATTTTTTGATGATAAACATTACGAGTATACTTGGTATAATTTCATACACATATAAAACGTACATAACAACGGATTACTAATAACATGTTTAAAAAGTATTAATACAAAATCTACGCACCATTTTAACGATGATAATTAACGTTTCAAGGTTTGTTTATCGTTATGAATTACGTACCTAGTAATTATAAAATAGTCAAATAGTCAAACCTAAATTATTCAATACCATGAATGAAAATATATATTTCGCATATTGTGTACGATATATAGATAAAATGTTATGTTTTAAGTTTGAGTTTTTTTTTTTTTCTTATTTATTATAATAAAATGTATGTATGAGGAAAAAAGACAACTCAAAAGCAAAAGTTTAAATTTTAAAGCAGTAAAGGCGGGTTTAATGATCGATTTACAATAATTGTGATAGCGTGCTGTCTAAGCTGTCTTGTCAAATCGCATATGGACACGTCCGAATTGCATTTTTGTGACGGCGGGAGAAGAGGTGACGGAGTGGAGAGTACTTAAATAATTAATGTCCACGGTTGACTACTTTGTCACAAACAATCATAATAATATGCTTCTGGCACATCGTTCGCGTTGTGATACACACACGCAACGTAGTACGCAGTATACCGTTAAAATTGTTTATGATAAATGACGCGGCATAATCGCGGTTTTCGCATTAGGTATGTGTGGGGTGGTGTGACGTTGAAATTCTGGAAACCCGACAAATTTGTACAACTTACGAACTTAATTGCTTGGTAGGAAAAATTTTAGAATATCTCAAAATTGCTCTTCTACCCCTTAATCGGGTGGCGATATGGACGTCACCGGAACGCGTATAATGACTAGCCAACGTTTGCTGGCGATTCCGCCCCAACGGATGTTTCCGTGCTACTACTCCACGGCCGAAACGGCGCCTTCGTCGTCAACGTCAAATATACCTAGCCCAACCATCAACGCAAGACCGATGCGAAAATGTGTTCAATAACGCAGCAACAAGGGACATCTTTTATTTATTTATTTATAAACGGGTAGGTACCCTTTAAAACATAAACATAACAACAAATACAAGTGCAGTAATAATAATGAATTACAATGTACGAAGGCAATTAACAAAACAGTTTTGATAAAAATATAAAATTACAAATTATTAAACAACCAAACTAAATTCTACATAAGCAGTATGTTTAAAAACATTTACGCAGTATAATGTATTGCAGATAATAATTCAGGGACCAAATAATCAATTGTATTGGTTTTAATATTGCGTTGATTTTTAAACGGATAATTCTTTAGCAAGAACATGTAATAACCAACTCCTGGGACCCAAATAATGTTTAACAATAATGCGTCATATATAGCATATATGATAGCATTACATCACACACTAATAAGAGTTCATATGGTACAATCACGCGTGCCTCTGTGAATTCTTATTTTCACGATTTAAATATCGGCAATTGTTGTTACAAGCAATGCTTCAATGCTTGTTCGGATTAATCGTATTGATTTAGATTTGTACGGGACAAAACGCGACGTTTCAGGTTTTAATTATTTCACTTCGGTTGTTTTTCGTCCCAGGCCTTGGATTTAAAAGGATCAAAGAAAATTGAACTGTTGCAGCATTATACACAAAGCCGTGTGTTTTTAAACCAATTCATTGATCATGAAATAATAAATGGAAAATTAGAAATTATGCTCTAATAAATGATAGTACAAATGACATAATTATTTAATATCCATTTCGAGTATTGTGTATACATTACACGATACCATATTATATGACGAAATCGGATATATACTTAATATTCCTAAATATAACGTATATAAAAACTAAATGCATTGACTGTGAGATGAAAACCAGTTAATATTTCAGAAACTATATAGGTAGTTTACTATAGTTTATATAGTTATATATGTTACATTATTTTTTGGACGCAAAAAATACAAATAACTATATACTTAATGAGTAAATTTCATGAATTATATTTTCATATATATTTTTTTACACTATACTTGGATTTAATTAATCAATAACCATGATATGAACCTCATCATATTATATAAGAATAATAACCATAATAATAACTAAACCCTGCAGCATTATCATTCTGTTCCTGCGAAGTTCAATATTGGATTATGACATATTATAAGGAAATCCATATATCTTTAAGTGGTCATAAACTTTACATTAAAGTAAAAAATCTCTTAGATAGTTTTAAACTATTTTATACATAGTTTTCTCAATCTTATTATAGGAACATCCGGTTGTAAATTTTTAAACAGATAATTCTGAATTAGAGATTAAAGATCGTATTGTTGGAGAACATAAAACAAAACATAAATGGTTTGAACTTAAAACATTAGCAATCCGGATATTGACAAAAGATTTTCAACTCATATTTTTTCCAAAGTGTTTTAATATTAAAGTTTTTCGATCAACCATTTACCAAAAAAAAATACTAGAGTAAACAACATTGTTTCCATAAACGTGTACAGCCATAAAATTTAGTTTGGTCATATTCACATCATTTATTTGAGAATATCATGAATCATTTTGTTTAAATTTGGTCTATACTATATCTCTATGATAAATTTGTTTTGTTCAAATCAATCGACATCCGTTTTATTCTGTCCAAGAAATTATGCCACATGTATTTAATACAGGTAATTTATTTCGTAACTTGATGAGTATATTAATGTTTATAGAAAATTTTTTATCGACTGATGCGTAAATAGCAATTTCGATACGTGTTGGAGGAGTGAATTGCTTACAAATATTTTGTACAATATCTATCATGCCGTAACATGGGCAGCAAACTTTTTGAATAATTTATATGTTCCTGGAATAGCTGCTATACTTCAACAATATTGGTTTGAGGAAATTATCAGTCAACTCTACGGCTGCAGATAGACATAAATAAAAGGGATTATTTTAGTTGTACATTTATAAATGGCGTAAGGAAAACAGCGGAAAAGTAAACTTCGTTATTGTGTTCACGGGTTGCAATTTGCGGTGTGTTTAAAATTCTGAATTTATGCATATACAAACATCATCGATACAAAACAATATTTTTACTATATACAGATTTTTATTATTGTTGGAATAAATATAATAATAAAATAAATGACCACTAACCATATCGCACAAAAAATCGACGTCGTATCACTAAACTGCTAATGACGCATTATAATTCGCATGAAAACTATAACAAATTTTCATTTTCAATATTCCCACATTTTCGCATGAAATTCTTCCCGAAGTGACCTCGACGGTCGCACTGTTATATAATTTATTACAGTATTGCTCAGGGTTTGAATTTTATCGGAAAATTGATTGTGCACATTTACTTATTTTTATTTTTTTTGTCAAAACACAGTAACGTTTTTGACAATCCATAGATTTAAATTTACCCAAACCCATAAAAGTATACATAACTATATATATATATTCACATACAATATAGGTATTATACACGCAAAACAATATATATTACTCATGGCGTGACCTATAAAATTTGTTTGTATGCACGAGTAGGGAAAAGTATACGCAAGTATACTTCTTCCCGGAGGATTAATCTTGAACGTCGTGACTGATCAAGTAAGTGAGCGATTTGTAAAAACTTCATAAGACTTCTATCTGGTTTGCAACGCGTTCTTACTACTGACACATACCATGATATCAGACTGTTTAATATGATCAATGAATCGCATGGAAGGTCTATCGACCCTGTAGAGACGTGATAATATTACACGTATTCGATGTAATATGTAAATTGGTTTTTAGTGCCCCCCCCCATACGTCATAAGGATAAACAATAATATCCAGTGGCACACGATGATCAAACTCAGTGCACCGATCGTACGAACACTTACCGCTTTGTTGTCGTCGCCATTGTTGCGAAAGAAGCGGATATTTCGTTTGGGAATCATTATCACCATCGGCATAATTAATAATGTGCGTTGCCACGGCGGTGGCGGTGGCAAAGGGAGACGAAAAATCTGTTTTAAGACTCCAAGCGACTATTTATCATAGCCCGTCGACAGAGCCCCGCATACGACACACACATACACACACACACACACACACACACACACACACACACTGCTATACATGCACATATAATATGTACTACCGCTAATATACGACAACGCATTTCGCTCTGTTCGCCGTATTTTAATAAGCATTTTAATAATACCGTTCCACGTTCAAAATAAATGATTAGGTAGTCTGAATAAACAACACGACCATTTCAAAGGACTTATGCAAAAGGTACCGACATGCTATGGCGACGGTCCAACACTGAAATGTTCGATTAAAATCGTTAACGAGTTGCAGTCAAAAAATTTTCAAGAGTACCTACCGTATAATACGATTACAATACCTATCAACGACCAGTGCACAATACAAATTACAAATATTAATAATATATGCGTTTAGATAGACGCCCTATAAAATATGATTTAAAGAAGCATTCCTTTAAAAATATATAATTCATCACTTATGGACGTAAAGTCATGGTATTAATAATAACACATGTGTATATAAATATATATATTACCAAATGGTGATATATTTTATTTGAATTCTGAAAAATTTACAATTTTATAAATTTTAAAAGAAAATAAATAATTTAACTATTATTTTCTAGAAAAAAAACAAGCCTCGTTATTTTTCATTATATTATAATATTTAAAAATAAAATTGATGAAAAAAAACTATTATAAGTATTGGGAAATATAAATGATATCGGCTTAGAAAAATAAAACAATACAAGAAAATCACATTTAAAAAATATTATTTAAGAAAAAGTTATTGGCGCCTGGCGGGGTATAAATACTACTATAAGACATTGTATGTATAATATATGAAGTTACAATGAACGATAGTAAATGCAAAAGCTTTAAAAAAATTAACATTTCATTGTAATCTACATAAAAAATTCAGCTGAACTTACTAGCATAAATAATTATTGAAGAAGGAATATAGAGCTCAGATTTTTTAATGCATTTTTAATGTATAAAAAGTCCCTGGCGCCGCTTCTGCTATTACATATTTAAACTTCAAAATTGTATTAACATTTAAAATATATAGACCAGATTATTCATTAAACGTGCAACGTTTACTTTCTCTCAGTGCATATGCAAGTTTTCTTATTTGATTGTTCATTTCGTTTATCGAAATGTTTTTTTTCTTTTTATTTGGATTTAACATCAACTTTTATACCCCATTGAATAGTTGAATATAATTTAATATACATAATACAATAGTTTATTAAATTAATTAAATTCACATTATTTAAAATCAGCTGATAGTTTACTATACCAAAATATTTAATTGTTATTGAACTAAACACATTTCATTAGCAAATGATTTTGAATACTTATAACAATAGGTATATTTAAGTATTACACCTATGTGTAATTCCCCTACACCAATATGCGAAAACCACTATCAGAATTTTTTTAAACACTAAGAATTATGAAAATTTTAAGATACCTAATAATATTGGTCACACACATGATTATTGATTCTATTACCATAAGTCCATATTGCATCGTCCTATTAATTGCAAAATGAATATTAATTTTAACAAAAAAATAATTTTATTCTGAAAAAAAAATGTTAGAACTATGTTGTATTTACAATATATTGAAAGTATTGATTAAATTCTGAATACAATTTTAAATAAAGCTACAAAGTAAAACATAACAACAATAATTTAAAAATAGTAAACATATAATACCTCAATTTCCCGAAACGATAAATAAATAATAAAACTGAACTATAAAAATAGAATTATTACCTATATAGATTATCCGAGTTAATTAAATTTTAATATTTATAAAAACTCATAAAGTTGATGTCACCATTATTTAATTTGAATAAACACTTAAGAACTACTATTTGGAATGGAATAAATGAAGAAATAATTACTAAACAAACTTGTTTTAAAACATTCTTAGTTGTAAAATATATAATTAATTGACAAAGAAAAACTTATGAATTACAACATTCATTAAAATTTGTTTTCAAAGAGAAGTCCATTGAATGTATGAAATAAATGAAGAAATTCCAGGAAGAAATAATTGTGTTCTAAAATTTTAAATTGATGAATATTATTTGTTTTCTTATATTAAAGGCACCATCGAAGATAAATTAAAATAATTATTAATAATCTAAAATGCTGAACGACAATTGTTGGTTACGTTATTCGCATAAAGTAAAATTAAACAATAAATTATTATAATTAATCTACGTGCATACTAGAATCACACTTCACATCAGAACTATGAAGAATCTAAGCGAGAAATTAATTTTAACAGAAATGTAAGGCAGTTTGCAAGTAATGGCTTGCTGTAATAGTAATATAACTGCGTTCTAAATTTGTTCAATTAAATGCGTCGCGTTCGAAGGCAAAATGTTAATCTAACTGTAAATAAGAATTTATTACCGTAGCAACATGAACACATCATTACATTCATGTTGCTTAACAAATAAAAAATAAAAAACCCAATATATTTATAAAGTTATTTAATATTAAAAAAATTTATAAAAAAAAAAAATGTAATATGCACTTTTATGATTAAACAAAATAATTTCTAATAATTTTAATTTTAAAACTACCAAATTATTATAATGATTTAATTTCATAAATACGTATTAAACTTTGAAATATATAAGAAAATTCATGATTGTTCATCATATATTTTTGAAAATAATATTTATAATTGTAATTTGGAAGGGTACCTATAGTAAAAGTTTCAAACAATATTATTTTTTCTCTTCTTACTTATATTGAAGTTAAGAACTTGAAATTCTTTTGGAAAAATAAACGATTAACAATATATTTTAGTAAAAACTTTGAAACACCTGCTGTGACAAACTTTAATATCCAAATATTCATACAAAAATAAAATAATAAATTTAGTTCAAACATTATTTAATACTTTTGCATATTTCATTCTGATTAAATATATACAAATGAGTAAGTAAAACCGTGAAATATTTATTTTAGAGTAATATTAATTTATTTGAATAGAATAAAATATTGTGGCTTCGTAAGTCATTATTATTGAAACCACAGCAACTGTTAATCAGAATTGGTTAGATGAAAAAATCATACTAGAATTAAAAAACTTGTTTTAAATACGTAGGTAGCTAAGAATTTTCGAAACGGAACAAAAAATACTTGGAAAATTATCTGTGGTAAAATAAAATAAAACTTGCTGGTGCGATGTTAAATTTATAATTGAAACACGCGGACACGCTGAATCCAGTTTTCAATGTCCCCTAGCTTTTTATTTGAACAGTTAGGATATTATAGTAGATAAGCCGGATAGAAAACACTATGTAACTTCAATGAGAATATTATTTAAATTTTTGAGTATAAAAACACCACAACCCCGTCAACAGAAGACATTCTTTCACTATATACTCCTATATCTACACGCATACAGTATAAATATATAAAATAGCCATTCAAATTGTAGATTATAATTAGAAGATTACATTAGAACCTAATGTAATCCCCACTATATTTTGGAACTTAAAATTTGAATGATCTCGAATATATTTTACAGGTATTCGAATAAAATAATAATCATTATACGCAGTCCAGTAAACAACATTTGTATTGATGTATATATTATACAATTCATCTGTTCAACAATGTATTCGAATTTTAAACATTTTACACGGAATCAAAATATGTATAAAAGAAATTGGTTGAATAATAATCATTGTATATTTATATCACTAAGCGTTTAGTTTTTATTAATGGAAAGTATATCTAAGGAACCATGTGATATAAATTTTTATTACGTTAAAATAATCTTTCATTGAATTAGTACAAATTAATTAAATTAATGCCATATTTATTTTATATAACTTTAAAAATTATATTGAGGTATATATAGATATTAAATCTATGGTAACAAAAACATTCAAGTTTAATCTTGGAACTGTAGATGACGAAAAAATGTAAATAAAATCCATGGATTTTATTGGAATGATTTAGTTAAAATCCGGAAAATAATGCATGCAATATTTTTATTATAAATAGCAAACTCTATGAATTAAATATAAAAATGTTTCAAAATAATTGTGAGGTAAGACGTATAATTTTTTTAAAAAAGAAAACTTTTAGAAAATAATTAAGTATGCTTACATTAAAACTTATATTTGTATAAAATGGAAAACAAGAAAAATTCAAAACAATTTAGAATGCGATTAAAACACAAAATACTTTTTCCGTTGATTTATTTAAAACAGTTTTCCGAGTGAAGAAAACCCAATTGGATATAATCCAAAGTAAAATAATCATAGGACATAGAGTCTAAAGATATTATTAACATTATGTGGGATTGTATTAAGCCAAAGGATATAACCTGGAAATTCTTCGGTGGGCTATAGTTAAATATAAGGTAACCACACGGCAAAATTAATCCACATTATATTCTGCTTTTCCACTAATTTCTTTTTGAATTAATAGGAATGATTTATATGATATTTATTCTCAATAAAAATGTAAAATTATAAAATAACTGTCAAACAATCAATGTTACTAAAATTATGAGTACATTATTAAAAAAAAAAAAAAAACAGTTTAATAACCGCTTAAAGAATGTCTAATATCAATTTTACTACCCATTCTCATTTCTATGATTTTATCAACAATTTAGTTTTTATTATAAAAAAACTACTAATATGATTCTAAATAATAGATAATCAATTGAACTTTAGTTTTATTTGCATGTTATAGTTGAAATATAATTGTTTATTATTATGATTATTTGAAATAAAAATATTGACTGCTGCGAAACGATACCAAATACCAGAATATTAAACGCCATACAGAATTTATGTTAAATATGAAATAATACTATTATTTATACTTAACATTTTTTTTTCTTAACTCGCCTCAAAATAATTATAACAAAATATGTTACATTACAAGTCATACAAAAAATGGAAGTTCAACCGTATCATCCTTAGGGAAACTCCAGAGTAGTGTTTACAGAACAGACACAGTTCTTGGGAAGCTTACATAGATATGCTTAATGTTACAAGGCGTTAAGTACACTATAACAAAAGCATACATACAACTAATATAAATAAACAAGTTAAAATTATAAAACAAAATATATTAGACTTAAAAAAATGAAGGATATTATTTAAAGTATTCACAAAAAGAAGAAAAAAATCAGATGAAGTGAAATAGTCAAGGACACTATAGGAATACATTGAATTTAAAAAAAAAAAAAACAAAAACCAAAAGAAGTTTATTAAACGACACTTATTAATCGTGATGATACCAAATTATGTACGTAAGATTTATCAATACGTAGGCACAATGAAAATTTGTTGAAAAACAACCAGTCAAAATTCCTTGTTTACAAATAGATGCTGCATTCAGCAATAATTGTAAAAACGAATGGAAAGTTAGTGGATCATTGTCTTTCTTATTTTGGTGTTGGTCACTGCAGTATTGATAGGTACTGTAGTACTACTGCTGTTTTAGAGTAACGATGATTTTTTTTTGATTTTTTAACTTAAGTATAAAATAAAGTCAACACAATATAATCAATTTAATAACATATCAATGAAGTCAAGGTCAATTCCGGATTAGGTGGCAATATTAACGAATAGTCACTTGTTCGAGCC
This sequence comes from Chaitophorus viminalis, assembly GCA_025469195.1. NCBI lineage: Eukaryota > Metazoa > Arthropoda > Insecta > Hemiptera > Aphididae > Chaitophorus > Chaitophorus viminalis. Next base: position 123,285 of record JAIPRK010000276.1, read on the forward strand.
AGGTCACCGCTGATTTCGCTTTCCAAGCTAACTGTTCCAAAAAACGAGACTATAAATGTTTCAACATGAGTTAGCCTTACTGTACTCCTACCTTCTTTCCGACACTGCACCAAACACAAGTCTAAAACCCTGATGTAGAAGCACAGAAAAAAAAAAGGTTAATATACATATAAATTAATCCAAACTTTCAAGACTCTTATTAATTTTTACACTCAATTTAATTAAACAAAGAAAAAAAAACTTAAAAATAATCATCAATTTAACAAAATACGAGACTAAAAAAGATTAAGAAGATGTGTATTTGTGTATTTCAAATTCCGAGTGAAGCATAAAAAATGTATTGGTTTTTATTGTTTTGTTACAGTATATTTGTATTTTTTTTTCGAGTACAAGGAATGCTCTCAACATTTTCGTATAGAAATATTTCAACCAATAATATGATGAAATACTGGGATTTAGCGTCTCCAGATGTCACGCGCACAACGTATTAATTTGGGAGAATTCTTGGATAAACGTAATATACCAATTGATTAGGTGTTTGAAAACATAGCTCTACTCTATCATTTTTGTATGACTGAAATTCCATACAAAAATGAAATTTCTATACATAATATTATGTGAATATTTAATTTTAGTTTTATTTATTATTTTAGATTCTGAACGGAGTGATGCAATCTATTGGTTTTACAATGAAGTGTGTTTTTTTTTTTTTGTCTGACGACACGATTTTTGGTAATAAAAATGCTTCGATTTTCTTAAAAAGCAACTTTTCTGAAAGGAAAGTGAATTTAGATGGTACTTGGACAAGTCAAAAATCCAACTTTTTCAATACTTTTTTAAAAAATCAAAAAAAAACGATAAAAAAATTACGAAAAAACGGGAAATTTTACGAAAAATCACGTTTTTACAAAATACATTTTTTTTAAATGCTGTAACTCAAAAATGAAAATTTTGACTTATTTATAGACAATTTAAATTATCGATTTTTGTAAAAATTTCTTTTTAAACATTTATAAAATTTTATTGGCTGACCGAAAACTCTTGAAAATTTAATACAAGGTTTATAATAAGTTAAAATTATCGTCACTAAAAAATATCGAAGATCGTTTCACTCAAATTTTTTTTTTATGCCAATAGAGCTCAAATTTGTATAAAATGTGTCAAAATTACGATAATTTGCAAGTTATTTTGTAGATAAAAATTCATAAAATTTATTCTGTTCATACTTAAGGTTCAAAATTTTAACACTAGGTTATCTATAAGCTACTCTTCAAAAATCTTTAAAAAAATTTCTACCTGACCAAAAGGAAAAAATGTTATGACCGTTTGAAATTTAAATTTTTACGAAATTGCATAAAATAGCGATTTATCGTCAAACGATTTTAAATATTTGTTATAATTCAAAAAGTACATGTCGTAGAAACTTGAAATTTTTACCAGATGTTACGATAGGCATTTACTCTATGTCATATTTTTTTCAAAATATTATATTGATTTTTAAGCCCCTTATAGGCATTTAAAATATTCGAAATTTTATACATTTTTTTTTTTTTTATAATCGGTGATAAAAAAAAAATTGACTAATACAAAATACTTGAAAATTTAATAGAAGACTCCACACAAGTAGTTTTTATTGTCATTCAAAAATTATTAAAATCCATATGCACAATTTTTTTTTATAAACGTTTGAACAGCGAATATTGATATAAAATAACATGTAAAATATAATATAATGTATAATATTCTAGACTGACAAATGATATCGGTTTTTGAAATTTGCTCTAACTCAAAAACGAAAAACCGTAACAACTTGAAATTTTCACCAAATCTTTATATTGGC
>JAIPRK010000276.1:125224-253088 GCA_025469195.1 Chaitophorus viminalis
TTATTATTATTATTATTATTATTATTATTATTATTATTATTATTATTATTATTATTATTATTATTATTATTATTATTATTATTATTATTATTATTATTATTATTATTATTATTATTATTATTATATACCTACACGGTTATTGTTTATATTATGTTATTATTATTTGCATACACTTCGTTCAGTGAAAACGAGTGAGAACGAAAGAGAAAAAAAAGTGCATATCTTTAAAAATACACTTCTTATTAACTTTTTTTATCTAAAAATCGTAAGGTTTATTAAATTGGAAGTTATAGAAAATTATAAGTTGAACTAACTAGAAACTATCAACTTCATTTTTAAAATAATATAACCTTATACGTACCCCAGAGATTTTAACCTAATATACATATACCACAAAAAATGAGGGTTAGGCTTCCAAAAGCTTTATAATTGGCTCCCTAACGGCCACGAAGACATGTCAATCCCTCGTGACACCACAGGTTTCTTATTATAAAAAAAAAACACGTACGCAATTTTGTATAGTGATGTGTCCTAACCACAAACACGATACTGAAAATTATATTTTAGAGATTCCCCTTGCATCAATCTATCAATCAATATAACTTTAAATTGTTTGAGATTATGTTTTATTGCACTAATATTACTAAATAAATAATAATGCGATTAACATCTAGATGAAATAAACTTTATAGTATCAAAAAAATACTAGGTCTAGTATCCTGAGGTTTTCAGATTTCTAGTAGAATCTGTATAACGAACAATAAATCTGTCATCTTGTCAGCAAAAACGAGCCTAAATCGACAGTTTTATTTAGCCAGTTGATTATTATGTGGAGGGGATTTACCCTCGGACGGTCTCCATGGTTACGCTTTAAGAGTTTCAGTGAGAAATCCATTCAAGAGCCTCAGGCCTACATTGTAGATTCCCACAGAATATTTTAACCATTATATTCGTATATAATATAATATTAAAATCAAAAAAAGATAATTACTTGAAATAATGATCATATAACTGGGTATACCTATACAAAATATATTCATATGATAAATTTCAATACCACTCAAGAAGTGATTTTATTTTATTATTTAATAAAGGTTAAACAAATTAAAGATAAAAATCAAATACCTATATAGTAGGTAGGTATAAGTGATCAGCAAACAGAAATTTCAATAATATTTGATAGATAGAAAATACAGAGAAACGGTAGAATAAATAAATAATAAATAGCCAAAACTAGTATATTTAACACAAACCGTTTGGGTGTAATTGTAATAGTGTTATTTAAAATTAAATTAAATTATAATAGATGAAGCTATCCTAAGTTTTTAACTAAGATTGGAAGATATTTTATATTCTTAAAATAAAAGTAGGATCCTAATGAAAAAAATATTTACATTGTCCAGAGAATAATAAAATAATACTATATTTTAATTTAAATACTTAATTTAGGTTTTATATAGTATTATAACTAGGAACCGGATCAATTCGTTTTACAACGTAAATACATGTAATTATTTATATTAACAATGTTCGTTTTTATCAATTATAGACTATACTAGGTAATAATAGTAAAATTTACTTGAAAAATACAGTATCTATCTGTTTAGTAAGTATTTATTAATCAAACGTAGATCAAATTTTTCATTCCTCTATGGACTTGAATTATACAATAACAATTTAATTACAATGAAGGACCACAGAGGAATATAAATCTACACATAAAGTCAACAAGTAGCATATTATATTTAACTTCCATGTAAAAATTAATTTAAATAATAATCTAATTAAAAGTTTAAGCCATGACCAATGGTTATATTTTGTCAATAAATAACTACTTACTCTATTTTTAGCTTAATTTTTTTCACCCAATCAATTAATTTTAGTAATCGTACAAAGTTTATGTTTAAATAATTAGAATGTATGAATGCTAACAAGATAAATTCAATGAGAGATCACTTTATTAGATATTTACGTAGATATCAACTAAGTGTAATTATTTATATTATCTACAATCAGTATAACTGGAAATAATTCTAGATACAGACTTAATGTGTAACATAAACCATTAAACATTCAAAGTGATAAATATAAACCTAAATATTAAACATTATCCTAGTTGAACTAACCGGAAATATCCGAGGAACTCAAATATTCCTTAAAATAGCAGCACTTTTAAAACCGCGTTCTCAGTGAGGTAGTATATATTATATAGTGTATATATATATATATATATTTCAGAATAAAATAGCTTAATTTACTCCAAAAAAGTTGATGTTGTACTAAATTATATGTCATACCTTAAAATTTGATGTTAAAATAGATATTAACCGTATCAAAAGTTCAAATGCTCCAACTCCAAAATTCGAAATAAGGGAAACCAACTATTTCCATAAGCCAACAATAATAATATATGAAAGGCATTCTCCTCATTAACAACATCCACGAATTTTAAGCTTTGGTTAAAAAGGTTAAAATTTCAAAATATCTAACTAACTTTAGGACAAATTACAGTTCACACCATTGCGAGTATTCAAAGCGATCTGAGAATCTGACCTATTTAATAATAATTCCAAGAGAAAAATTTCCACCAGGAAATTCACTGTTAGAACAAGGAATGTGCAAAACAATAAACTGATAAGAGAGCTAAAGTTACTCTAAGTAGAGACAACCTAAATAAATGGGGATACATAAGATACTGCTATTTCTAAACATGACACACGGTGGAGCAAATATTATTAATATGTTCTCAAAACTTTATAACGTGTCCTTTGATAACAGTATCAATCATAGACAGGTACACGCGGTGTATGAAAATATAAATGTAGACTTTAAAAACAAAGAACACGCCAAAAATAATGAAAAATAATAGAGTGATTGCGTTTGTTTATTTTTATCGTTATTAAGTTAGTGAAATAAAAGTACAATAACTAGTATTTTCTATAAAATTGTTTATTAATGATAAAGTTAATTTATATACATATACATTTTTTTCCATTATACATGTAATTTTCAAATAATAAGAAAAAATATTTAATCCGAATTGAAACTTATATATAATGTACTTATACAATAACGCATATTACTGTTGAACAATAAGTATATAATAACAAAAAATAAAAATAATTTTTTGTTTCCGTAAATGCATTTAACATTTTTTAAAAACTTGCAAGATAACTAATACTTAAACTTTAACATACACTAAGTTAAGAATTAAAATCGATATTTTATCCACAAAAAAGTATTCCCCGAGGAAACACAAGAGAACATTTTTAGTTGGGTAATCATTTACAGTCAAAAACAGAGTAAGTACTGGATTTTTTACTTTTTTTAAGAAGTTGTACGAAGTACGAAATGATTAACATCCCTAAGTTTATGCCAGATCTTAAACCCCCAGGCACAAGATATTTCATAAAGGACAAAAATATTCAATCGACTTAATGTCTAAATGTGTCTCAAGGTTTTCATGAACATTAATTCAATGACATAAAATCATAAGTTTAAACATTTTTAAATGTTTGATACTAAACTATCCATTAATGTTTCATAATAAATATAAAAACTATGAAAATAAAATAATGTCACGCAAATTCAACAAAAATACGTTCCCATAATATCTTGTATACTTCTAGACAACAAACACTACAAATATACGAATTGTGTTCGGTAAATAAACATAATTCCCGGCATACATGGAGGTTATAGGTACCAACCTATACATATAAAAAAACAGATACAAACACGCACACTTTGTCAATACACTGATAATACCACGTACATACATGAGACAACATCTTGGAGTATAAAAAAATGTAATAATCAATTGAAACCTGGAAAATATAGAATCAATTGTAAAGTATCATATTGCATTAGTTATACTCTTAAAGTCAAACGTTAGTAAACTAATTATTTTTTTTTTAAACCTACTAATCTCAAATACACTGGAAAATAAGACCACATTTTATAATTATTTTATTTAGTTATACATTTTTTTTTTTTTTTTTTAATAGTTAATATAATTAAATATCTATCTAATATTCTAATAAAAAAGTGTACATAAGGTACTACCTACTTTTAATTATTGTAAACTATTTTAACAGTTTAAACTAATACACAGGTAGCTCGTAGCTATAATATATTGGTATGGTATAGATGGTATTATAACAATGTACAGCCACTTGAGTAACTAAGTAATAACATAACATTCGGTAAAACAAAAAGACGAGAAAATTGGGAAATCGCAGAAAAATACCAATAAATTGGTTTACCAGTGGGAATAGGTATGGTTCCTAATGAATGACAATTTTAAGATTCGTAAAAGATAGTAGGAATTTTAAAAAAAAAATTAATATTATATCGATGTTTTTCAACAACCAAAATCTTACCAATAAGGTTTTCGTGCTAAATTTGTTCATAAATGAATGTACGAAATGTGTTTGAAATTTAACGAAATTATTCTATGGAATAACAGAAATTCTCGAAATGCCAATAATATTAATATATAATACACGTATTTATTTAAACCAACACAGTTTAGGTACATATTACAAGAATAATAAGTAACAAAAATACATAGGAGAACCTAAGACGTATTAATATTTATTTTCATACTTCGTCAACTATAACTTTCGGCGTTCGTATGATCGTTTCGATCATTCAATATAGTTCCGTATTCAGTATTAGAGTTGCACTATTACAACTAACTATCGTTATATAATATATTTGTTTAACATTAAAAACTTCTTTGCTTTTATCAATCTTAAGGCAAAAATATGTTCGACTATGTGTATTATAAGCGCGAGATTTAATTTTAAGTTTCTGATTAAAACAACTATGACATTGATTTTTTTTAAAACAGTCGATTTTTCCATATATTTTGTGGCACAAATTTATAAACTTGACAGCAATTTGAAAAATCACTCCTCTGTAGCACGAATAAAGAAGTCTATTCATATGAGAAAGAAACCCAAAAAGCCGAAATCTCCGAACACCACACTACTATAGTACCTATACATTTGACAACATAATAACACGCCACTTGATGGAGGATATGACGGCCACTGACGACATCTAGTCGTCACCTAACCTGGGGTTCTTCTATAAACCAAACTAATAAACTTCTTAAAATTATAACGAGTACATACTCAGTAAAAAACTCCTGTCTTTCCGGTATTAAAAGTAAAAATATATTTATGAACCACTGGCAAAATAAATAAATGAATATAAAAACATTGACTAAATTTTAAAACCAATATACATTTTTACCTAAGCAAAAACATGTAATTTGATCATTATTTAAATATTATTTAAATAAAAATCACATACTTTAATTCTATGACTCGTGATTTATGCGTACATGGTTTTTATATTAATTGTATGCGCATTATTATAACTTTAAGGAATATCGTTCATCTAGGTACCACATTTTACGAAATTCCTAAAATCAAGTTCATAATGGTATAATATTATATATATTAGTATATTACCAATGTTAATTGCACGCATTTTAAATTTAGAATTGATTATGATATAATACACGGGGATTGGACGACGAGTATAATTCCCCGGGTTAGTAGTATGACAATAGTACACGCACTACAATTGTACAATATTATGTACTACACTCACACTTAAGCAAGGTACGAGAAACAACCATGATACGCGTTGAACACGTGTTATATGTGGTCCGGATGAAATTGATTGTGATGATAACATGCATCAAGGACTAACATAGGTAGGTAGGGGAAAGATAGACCGGAAACCTTAATAGGCACAAAAATATTCTCTTCACACGGGATTAGGTAATGATTAAACCGGAAAGAACCCATAATATGTAAACACACGAATTCAATCAAAGATTAAACAAACTAAAAAACACCAACTTACTGGATACAAAATTCTTAATGAAACTATGCATGAAATTAAATCGTATAAATAATATTTTTAAAACACAAATTGTATTCCATTTTACGCATTTTTAAATGTATGGTACAGTATTAAAATGAAAAAAAAAACAGGTACTGAGCTGAATGGAAATTAGTCTTATACATCAACATCTGCAGAACAAGTTTATTATTATTGTTAATAGGCACTAATAACTACTCAATAGTCTTTAATTTCATTTCAAACTACAAATTCTGCAAATTTAAATGACAATCAAACATTGTGGATTATAAATTGTAAAATCATAGCATAAACCTTGAAATAAGGTATTACTAGTTGAATTATTTTCAAAAAAATATTTTTATATTTAAAAAATTAATTTTTATAATACCCGCAATGTATTTTAAACGTTTGATTTTCTATTGTTTGTTAAAAATCCTATTGATATTCAATGTTTTTTATACTGATTGAAACTAGTTTTAACGTATAATTTTTAAAATTAAATATCTATATAGTTATATCTGCTTAAGTAAAGTAAAACGTTGAGGTACCACTTTCATTTACTATTTATAGTATGCATTTTTTTTTCAGAAAGGCTTTATACAGATTGCATCAGCTGACAACCAAAACGTGACCCAACGTTACAATAATATGGAAAATTTAATTAAAACATTTTTTTTTCCTATATAACTTTTGATAGCGGAACTGGAAATGTTTAGAGCTTACGTGACTCAGTACATCACTTGAATAATACAAACAAAAACATGGTGCATCATTTTTTTTTTTTTTTACATAACAAATATATATAATTAAAGCCATCAATCAAAAAAGGAACGTCGCTCTGTTTATAGAGATGAAAAATTTAGGCAATGAATAGAGAAAATTAGAAATGTAAGGTACTAAAAACGGCAATAGTCGCGAAGATTAATTTCAAGTATAAAAGTTTCGCTGTCTGCAGGTAAAAACCATTTGTATACGTAATTCTTCTAAATGAGAAAATGTGATCATTTATTTGGAATTATAGAATTATACCACCTGACACCAACCCAAATAAATTATAACAAATTTAAATTAAACAATAGTGATTACCTCAAATACCAATATGCATATATGGATATAATTAATAACAATAGAATTAATCAAATCAATAGAATATAGATACAAAAACTAATAGACGATTTAACAAACAATTTAATTAAAAATTAAAATCCCAGTATATTTGTGGCAGGAATTTAAGCCAAACATATGAATAAGCAGCATAATATAAATACAATTGTCAAACTACTCTATTCTTAGCTCAAAATATAAAACTACAAGCAAGATATAAACTGAGTGTTAGACTTAAATCAATAACAGATCATTATATTTGAAAAACAATTTTGAAAATTATTTGCCAGAGTAAAAAAATATCACATCATTATTAAAACCAATAGATATGTTTACTTTCATATAAAATATGTAATCATATTTCTAAATAGACCTTTTTATTGATTTATTTTTCTACCTATACTGTATATATATATATATATATAATGCGTATAATATATGATATAATATAATATGACGGGAACACGAATAAAATATCATTGATTTTAGAACACATAATTATATTATATTAAAGTACCTACAATATTTTTACCATGTTATATTATTTTCAACCATTGACAAGGGTGGATGGTTATGAAGAAAACTTAAAGTACCAATGCTACTTATGATATTTCTTAATTCGATATCAGATATCAGCTATAAAGAACAAAAAAATACGAAACTAACGAATATTTTACCGCCATCGAAACTATTATGTAATTTCAATTGTGTTACCTATAAAAAATAGTGGTTTCCAACTTATATTCTTCGACTATAAAACGGAGTATCTAAATTTATATAACTACATATATGCAACAAATGGTGATTTCACAACACACTAATGATTTCTTAAAACAAAATCTCCAAGATTTTGACTAAACCTACCATTTTCGTAATAAAAAGTCCTCAAGTGCTATATGTCTGGACCGAATCGAGTAGATTAAACATAATATTTCAATTTTTATTATATTCTTGAATACGTAGTATCATTCAATATTTATGTCTAGTTACTAAAATGTACTTAAAAATGTTCAGCCTAATGTTCAGTTTTAATGAACAATATAATTTTAAGTAATATGACTAGATTTCAATTTTATACTAGTAAAATAGAGAGATAATAATAATTCATATAAAAGAATCACAAGTGCTAAGAAAAACGTAGATCAATAATTCGATGATAACAAATTGGATTAGAGACGTTACCGCCGTTTCACCATTGTCATATACATTATTTAACTCCAATATCCCCGGGGGATGGTCAGGTTCAGACGATTTACTTAGGACTCTTCCTCTCAGCAAACGACTCCCAAACAACCCATACACTTTTGAGCTAACCACCATTTTCCATTTTTTTTTTTTAATACCAATACCTAATTATATTAGAACTTCCTGAAATATTATACTATTTATAACATTTAAAGTGTTTTTTTTTTTTTAATAAAATAAACAAAATACGTATCAAAAATAGTAAAATTGCAAAATAAATATAAAAATCAAATTATACCTAATAACATTAAATTATAATTTAATAGCAGAAACGTACACTAAGTGTGATTATATAATTTTGTAATATAAATAATTTGTAAATAATTTTATTTTTATTTCTATACAATGCATCAATACTTTTAATATTTCTTATAGTAACAAATTCAATTTTAATGAAATAGAAATAAAAGTAAAATAAAAGAAGTATGATACTAGGAAAAACTAATGCAATAAATATATCAAATAATGCAAACTTAAAATTAATATTTTTAATTATGAAAAAAATTGAAATAAGTATACCCTAAATCAAAATACAAAATCCAATACATTAAAATAAATGTATTATTAATGAAAAAATAATTTTTAAATCGTTCGATTATATTTTTCCTATTATTATAATGAACCATCTATCAAAAAAATGTTATTCAACATAATTACTAAATTAATTTTAGATTCAAATTATAAACGCTGAAATAATCCTTAGTAAAAACAACAAAAAAATAGAACGTCTAGCACGAATAAATTCATAAGTTTCCAATTTTTCTTTCCTCGAATAAAAAAAACTAATATTTTATTTTAAGAACATTTTGCATGCAATTGGAGATCGTATAATGATATTTGTTACTTTAGCTGATGTTTTTTTAATTCCAGTGTATACCGATAAAAGACATAAATATCATAGTAAAATGAAAATACAATTTGCCTCAATTTGCTCATGATTAAAATGTATCGTTGATTGCATAAATGTTTAATTAAAATTTTATAGCTATTAAAGAAACGCTAATGAGGTTTGTGTATAAAATATATTTGTATAATCGTATTATATATATTAGCTCAATCCCGAAACGTTGAATTTTGTGTAGAGGTGCACCCACCTCTATTTCAAAAATCGTTAAACCGCAAGTGCGTGTCCACAGCGCTTGACCCTTTACCTCTGAACGACCACTAATTACGTCCACCCTCAGAATGGCCTTGCATTATTAATTCAATCCAGAACGCATAAAATCGTGGACATGTAAACATTTTAAACTGATCTCCATTCCAATGATTATCTTCAAGATACCAATGGTATCCATTTCATTCACGGAACTCTGAACAAAAACGTTTTAACCTAATGTTATCTAATTTAATTAGAATAAAATATTGAGAAATTCATTGAAATTAAATACATATATTCTAAAATAATACTGTCTCACAACGCAAAAAGCTTTTAATGTTCATTTGCAAAACAAACAATATTAAACCAGTTATGTCATTATTTATATCTACATAAAATGGGTTATAATTGTTAAATGAATTTACTGAGTACGTATAAAATAAGTAAAATATAACAGTGTTTGTCTAACTCTAAAAGGAACAAAGTGAAGAAATAAATATTCAAAGGTGATGAAACTAATTCCTCTAAGTTTATATTTAAATTTAAATAGAACTACATTCATAGCTGGTTTTATACATATGTATATTCTGGGAACCTAGGACGATAAAAACGAATGACCCAATATATTAACTAGACCCAAAATCTTGAGAAAGGCCATCTACAATTTATTGAAAACTGTTAATTTTATATTCCAAAAGATTTACGTAAGTCCAAGACTTTATCAAAAAAAAAAAAAACTGCATTAGTGTTATAAAAAGCATATTAAATACATTGGTACTCTAGGACCCATAGCCTAGTCGGAAAATCGATCCTGGTTATATTAAACATCATAGCCTCATTAAACTACAAGATACTTACTAATATATAATTTAGATATCAATGCAAATTGTAAGGTTAACGTTAAATAATGAAGTTCAGCCAATATAAGATTATGAAAAAATTGGAAATGTCACCTGGCGTAAAAAATATTTTTATAAAATTTTCTCTAAGGTTAACTTTATTTTGGATATTAAATTTAGACCCAGTACCAAATTCAACATATATATATATATATATATATATATATATGAAATAGACATTGCATATAGATGAATTCGATTTTAGATTTTAGAATACTTGAAATCCCACTTTTAATAAAACATAGTTTTCCATTTCTTAAGAATTTATTTTTGAAATAAAAGTAAATACCAATAATATAAGTTTTTACTATTTAAATACAATTAATGTATATTTAACTTATTTTGGTAATAATACATTATTATTATACGTAGACCACACGAATTTTCAGTAAAATTAAATGAGTACATGAAATTATTATTCCAGTTATTTCACCAATCAATGAACGCTAAACATAAAAACCTAAATTATTAAAGCATACGACTTGAGCTTGTTTATATACAATTTAACAATGTTTTTCAACATTTATTTATACTCGATTTATATGTATGTTTCAACTTAACCCTTGGGTACTAACAATATTTATAATGTCAATTTAAACTTGTTATGAAAAGATTTTAAAACTAAAAATTGTAGATTCTATTTAGAACCCAACAAATTTTTCAATGTATAATATTATCACAACAACTTATACTAGTTACTAGTTAAATCTTTATTCCCTTGGAACATAGAAAATATAAAATACAATAGGGGATTGCAAGAAAGGATTGATTACATGATTAATGACCACTTCCTAAAACTAACGGGTCTAATGGACTGTAAATAAATCGTTGCGTTTCAACTAGCTATATCATTTGCTTGATGTATAAGGTAGTTACAGTCATCACTACTAACGGATTTTATTGTACTTCGAGGATGACGCTGCAGGTGAAAAACTGCTGTATATTATACGTATATAGTTTATAATATAGCGAAGATGGGATAATAGAATAGACATCAAATGTTTTATATAAATAGAACATTTTGTTCTTCGAAATATTTATGGAATATTTCCAAATATTGTAACATTTACGGTAAAATAAAAGAAATAAGACATCAAATATTCTTTCATTCAATTTAATGCAAGATAACGTTGTAAAATAATTTTATTCGAAAAAAATAATACCAATATTTTCTTATAAATAGTTTCAAAAATTATCATTGTATAATGTTTTTTATAAAAAAAAAAATGGCATAATACATTTTATTATTTTAAATTAAGTATTAAAATAATGAAAAATAAGATTATAGATTCAAAATATTTATAACTCTAGCCTCAATGCCTAAATTAAATTTTAAATCTCTATTGATTATTTATTTCAACGAATTACTTAATAAATATAAAAAGTAATAATGAACAACTAAAAGGTACGATGAAACGTAAATTTTCGTTATTTAATATAATATAAAAAGTATATTTTTATCAATTAAGAAATCACAATGGCTTTAAAATGACAAAAAAATACTTTCAAGATGCCCAACAAATATATTTTATCAACTTTTAATTAATTTTTTACAAAAAAAAGTTTCACTATCTCCTATACAATTTACGATGAGGATACAATGGTATTAGAGTATAAAAGAAGAAAAATATTAAGCCTTATAGCAAATAATAATTATTACTATATCAAGAATTAGGTGAAGAAATACTTCACATAATGTTTTAAGTTAAAAGTTTGATATATATTAGGTACTTCCATTCTCTTTAGTGACACATTAGGACAAAGGAAATTAAAGGTAAATTCATATATATAAATGCTACATCTTCTAGATATACGGTATAGCGTATAGCAGTCAAATTTAAATAAATTAATCATTTCATATAACTTAAAATAATAAAGTAAACATTCATTAAACCTCAAAATTTCAAAAGACCTGTAACCCTTTTTCTAAAAATAATAGTTTCAGATTGATTAAAAATATATCTAAGTAATCATCGCATAATATAATAAATTTAAATTTAAAAAAAAAACCAGAGAAAAGCCCGTAAAAATATATTTGTCAATAAACTGTCTAAAATAATATTATCTAATTATATGTAAATTATATAAAATAATTAATTTTTTTTTGTCTGATTGAGACAAATACGTATGTATGAACATTTATATACATTGGTTTTTTTTTGATTATTATTAATAAAAAAATTATGAAAGCTTATCATAAATATATATTTCAAATTAAAAAGAACGGGTGGGCCTCGCTTTGCTGTACAGTTGGGGGTGGAGTGTACCTCGTTTATAGAATAGATCATTATTACAATGGATTTGTTAAATTTGAATGCAATGATAGATATCATTGTATACGAATAACGATTCTGAACGGAGTTAATATGTATATAATAATATAGTATTTTATATTTAAATTGAATTATAATGCAATTTCGTAAAAATTTAAATTTAAAACAGTAATAAAATTTTTCCTCTTAAGTCTGGTAGAATTTTTTTTATATATTTTTGAAGATAAGCTTATGTACAACCTAGTGTTAAAATTTTGAATCTTAAGTATAAGCAGAAAAAATGTTATTAATTTTCAACTACAAAATAACTTGCAAATTATCGCGATTTTAACATATTTTATACAAATTTGAACTTTATGGGCTTATAAAAAAAATTTGAGTGAAACCATCTCTGATATTTTTTAGTTACAATTAGTATTACTTATATTTAATCCTTTAATTCATTTTCAAGAGTTTTTGGACAGCCAAAAAAATTTTATAGATATTTAAAAAAAAAAACTTACAAAAATCGAAAATTTAAATTGTCTATAAATAAGTCAAAATTTGTCAAAATACTTTGAAAACATAACCATGTATAGAGAACACCAATATAAAGATTTGGTGAAAATTTCAAGTTGTTGCGGTTTTTCGTTTTTGAGTTAGAGCATTTAAAAAAAATGTAGTTTGTAAAAACGTGATTTTGCGTAAAATTTCCCGTTTTTTTCGTAATTTTTTTTAACGTTTTTTTCGATTTTTGCAAAAAGTATTTATAAAGTTTGATTTTTGATTATTCAAATACCATCTACTATCTTTCAGAAAAGTTGCTGTATAAGCAAATCGAAGCATTTTTACAGCGAAAAAAGTTGTCGTCAGACACAAAAAAAAAAAACACACATTATTGTAAAATCAATAGATTCCATCACTCCGTTCAGAATCTAAAATTTGATTTAATAATGTTAATACTGTAAAATATATATTAGGGATATTAACAGTGGCTATGTGTTATACATCTTTGCTAATTGCTTTTTAAATGTAAATAACTTCTGATACTTATGGTAAAATAGTATACATATTTTGGCAGAGAGTCACACATGAAATAAAATGTGAAAGAAATACTAGGATAATAAGCATTAAAATGATTCTTACCATTCGAATAATATTATGAAATGTAACATAAAATAAAATATAAAGAATAAATAATAATAGATGATGATTCTACAAGGATTTACTTTTGATCACATACAATGAACATATTACGCAAATAACAACTTAAACCTATTAAAAAAAAAAAATAATAATAATAATAATAATAAACTTGAACGAACAAAAATATTTATAGAAATGTTTGTGTAATTTTTGAATATTTAAACCATGTCAAACAAAAACTGTTTCCGACCAATACGTGTTTTATTAGGAACTTGAATATTATTTTAAGGTTAAATTTTATTTGACTAGCCAGCGAAGTGTCCTAGTTGAACGGCCGCCAGCACCAAATACGTTCATACATCTAGTATATCCAGGCGTATAATAATAGCTGGTGCCGAGAAAAACTTGGGTAAATGAAAAATTTCATCCCCACACTTGGCACAAGAGTCGCGTAGTTTTATTTTTTACGAAAACCCCCTCCTGATTATGTCTCGAACAGTGCAATCGGATTTGGCGTAAACAGCACGTAAAAAAAATGTGTAGCCAACATAGAATCTAGAACCACCACTATTCTATTTATATGCTCGGCCGACATAAGGATTTTAAGAATTTTCTATGACCGCTATTCACGACGCGCACAAACTACTAATCTGTTTGCTTGTTTTATTTATTGTCCAGAAAATTATGAACTTTAAACTGTGAGATTTTCGTTAATACCTTAAAAACATTTATATTTCCAAACTGCAATACGAAGAGAAATTAAAGCTTTAAAACTATGACAAAAAATAACGTACTATATCGCATTTTTACTAATAAATACATACAAACAAATACAGAATGATTTTTTCGACCATCAACCACTTATATTCTCGTGTGTTGCTGGGTAAAAATTTTAGTATTAAAAAATTAGAATATATAACCTAACCTAACCAAAATAAACCAGACTTGATTGCTAAAAATTTTTAAATGATAAATAGAGTAGAGTCTACCCGGTATAGGTATAATATAAAAAAAAGCTTTGGTTATAAAATTAAACCTTAATAAAATCCTTATGTAAAAATCCTTTAATATAAAAATAATAAAAATATTTTATATTTCTAAAATATAAATACAACTAATAACCAGACATATCAAATTTCATTTATTTAAATGTTTAAACAATTTAAAAAAAAAGTTAGCACGTTAAAGTTGAAACTTTAAAATTGAAAGTGAAAATATTAAAACTAGATATTTCTTAAGTGTTAGTTGTTTCTATACAATGTAAAAAAAAATACGAAATTCAGAAATCCAGCGAATTTTTGCACAATAATAGGCTAGTTTTACTTGAAATCTGTAAAATGTTTAGTTATTTATAATTTAATAATGAAACTATAAGTGAAATATATCAATATAACGTGTAAATGTTATTAAGATTCACAATATAAATGAACCTACATAGTTAAGATAATATATTATTACATCTATGGCTTTACACACCACGTTCTACGAGTAATTAACTAGGTCTCTCTTTTATATTAGATCGCTTTCACGTAGTTTTTGCCCTTTTTAGGAGAAACTACTAATATTTTAAAAACAATATGATATTTTTTCAACCTAGCAATGGTAACAATATAAACTAGAGTTTGTATAAATGATAAAAATAATAATCATTTCGCAGTCGTAAGACTAATAATGCATACAATGCACATACATATTATTATATACTCTTGGTGACTTGTGGGTCGGATTTAAATATTAATTGACCTTCGATGATTATTATTATTACTAAATATATTATCATTAACGTGCACGGTGTACACTATCCACCCGCCAGTCAACGTACACCCCTATATTGTCACTTGACAAGCGCGCGTGTATGTTCACATTGCAACGTGGCAAACCCGGGAGGCTTGTGCATGCGGCTCGTCGTATACTCATCGTCCACGCGCCGCCGGTCGAACCACTATTTTTATTGACCGTGCAGTCAGAGGGTCTCTTTGACGCCTGCGTCAGCTTACCTTTAGAAACGATGTATCAAAAACAAAAAACGACCAAAATAATAAAACACTACATCAAAAATGTCGACCCTATTCTAGGTTTGTTATTCCTTTTTTTGTGTTTAAGAAATTGAGAAGTTTGTTTCAAAATAATTAAACTTCAATATTTTTTTATTTTATTTTTCATTTTTACCTAGACTATAATAAAATAATTCATGTACCATCCGAAACACACAACATACTATTATATGGATATCAACTATGTACCTATACTTATTATCACATTAAATCGTTAGTAACACGTTTTTCAAAAACAAATACAATCTTAAAGATACAACAATTGTAAGTGACTGCAATAATTTTAATAAAGAAGTAAAAAGCATGAAAAATACCATTGAAGAATTTAATGTAAAATCCCAGACAGGAATCGTATAATATAAACGACTAGGATAACTTGCTATACTCCTGAAAAATTATAGCGCAAAATCTAAGGTTTTAGAATAACAAAATTAAGTGCAATGTAATGACAAACTGTTTTGATAATTTTGACAAATAACTTTTTATAATCTCCAAATCCTATCAATGGATAACCACTTAAACTCACGCCCACCGTCACCTATTATGTACACCCCACCCATATTCTTACTGTAATTATATGTAACAAATTGTTGAATTACCAAAATAAAATTAGTAAAAAAAAACTTTATAATAATAGCAAGTTTAAAAAATATTTTATTTTACTGATATTGCATTCAAGATGTTCAATGATAAATACTGTAGTATTTGGTAAAAAAAAAAAAAAGCCAATTATATCATCCTATCGAAATGGCATATTGTTTTATATTGAGAAACGGTAAACCAGATAGTTGTATTTTTAATAACATTCCCCAATAAAGGAAAATAATATACTTATATAATAACAAATGAATTTTTTCTTTTGAAATATTTTTACAATAAAAGACACGTATCTAATTTATATATATTTAACACTTCGTAAAAAATTGTTTAGTTATTTATTTTAATAATTTAAAGTAACATTTGTATGTTTCATTATAAACATATCCAATATTTAAATTATCTACGAGAAAGTTATTAATAAACAAATACGTGTATATAAAATCTTAAAACTTTTAGAATAATAAGAGAAATTATAAAACAATGTATGATATAAATCATTTTAATATTACACAGAAAAATGTCGAACGGCAGTATTAGCGGACCAAAGTTTATAATTAATAAAAAAAAAATCATTGATTATTAATCATTAATCCCAAAAGAGGAAGTTTTAATTATCCATACTTGTTTTTAAATTATAATCAGAACAAGAGAAGCATTGATTATAAAATAGCATATTAATTATTTTTAAACTACCAATGAAAAAGCTTAAAAAACGTAATAATTAGAAATTAAATAAACTTTATTTCATGATTAAAATAACAAAATTCACAACAAATCATAAAGTAATTGAAAATATAGTCAAATCGGAGAAAAAATGTAAGCAAAGACAAATTTAGTTCGATTCATTAATAGGTTATATACGTATATATTATATAACCAATAGATTTTCAGATTGATGTTTAATTCTGTAATTAATTGCAAACCCAAAATAATTTATTTTTTCGACGTCATAAAATAAATAAAATTTAACGCAAAAGGCAAGTTGAAGATTTTTGAAATTCGTAAGAAATATCATAATAAACAATTAGTATTTCATACAAATATTCACTTATTAATTAATATTATAAGGTTCTAATAATACACGTATAATTTGATTGTGTATGTGAACATACGAATCTACAATTATATAAGAAAGTGTCAGAAAATTACAGAAAGTAACTAATATTGATAACTGCTTTCTAAACCTCCACGTATCCTATAGATACAACACTGAAATAGTAAATCTGATAATTATGCTGATAAGAGAAGTTATTTATACGTAATTCAATATTTTCTTACATTTTTAAGAAATGATTATAGTTTATAATTTATAATACTAAAATAATATTGATAAGTTATTAATTATTTTTATAGTGTTTATTTAAAATATTTGCATTTTTTTTCGATAATAAAAACAATTAAAACTGGTATAAGATGTACATGAAATATTTAAACTAAAATTATAATTATATTTATTTTCGATACTAATTAATTATTTTTAATTTGTTTTGAAAACGTCTGAATTAGAATTTTGTAATAAATCTAAGTTACCTAAGCGTGAACAAAGATCTTCAACGTAATTGACTATAAAAAAAAAAAAAATTTACCTATCTAGTATTCTATATATAATCATATAAATTTTAAGATATATACATAATTTCTATAAGAAAATGACATTGATTAAATATATCATTATATATTTAATCAATGGTAATAGGGTAGACATAAAGCCTTAATCAATACATTTTAATGTGCAAGAATACAACTACTCTCCATATTTTTTGAATATTTTTTCCACCTAAATTTTATAAGTTCATGATTTTTTTTTTTTAATAGTCATTCATAAGAAATATACTATTTACCATGCTAATTAAACGTTTGTTAAAAATTCGTAAAGTATTTTGTCCGTGGCCTGCACATTAAACGTAGCACTGCTAACATTTATTAATTATTCTAACCAATATAAATAAAACAATAACTTCAGTTTCCCGTACCTATACCTAATTTATAGATTTATTAAACAAAGGTGAATAATATTTTTCTCATAAATAAATTAAAATTATTATTATAGATTCAAATAATGACAAAACATTTGTAATATCTTTGCTTAGAAATTTAAAATATATTTCCAAGGTACATTAGAATATAATAGTATGCAATAAAACAGATTTTAAAAAGAAAAATAATAAACACTAAGCATGTCATTAATTTTGTCAATATCCCGTAGGGATTGCAGATAGTGGCCTGAAGGATTTAAAATGGTGGCGGTTTGTAGGATTAACACAATTAGGCAGGAAAACGTATTTAATCTGTAATACCAAAAGAAAATTCATAAAAGATAGAAGAAAGCGGTAGGTAGAGGGTTAGTTAAAAAACAACAGACTTGGCATAATGCCGCCATTACTCATAAGAATTGTTTTCTTCAGAGTAACAAATAAAACAACATGAGATAATGGTTGAAAATACGTTGGACCATTCTAATCGGTCTACCGATTCATTAGATAAAATAATTAAATTTTAAAGAAAACAAAATTAATCTAATTTATGTTTTCACTTAAGAAATAAATTAAGTGTTAAAATGTGTTCTAAGTTTAAAAATAATTAATGATAATCTTGATGTCTACAGTCTGTAAGTATACAAAAGTAGAAATAATTATTAAAAGTAAATCTATCAATTCAAACTCGAGTGAAATATTTTATAGTTTTGAGACATTTTGATAAAAAAAAACTTGTGTAACATGGGCATTATGATTTAAAACTATTTAACTAATCTTAAAGGTTTACTAGTTTACTAGTACACATATACTATATTTACTAGTACTTAGTAAATGTTATATAATATTCGTAAATGTAAAATATTCCAACAGACAGTCAAAAAAATTACTTCAATGCATTAAAAAAATTTAAGAAAATTTAATTGAATTGTAATGACAATTTAGATCTTTGAAAACATTTTGAAAAGAAAAAAATCTTGACCTTATACCTATTATTTGACAGTTAAACCTAATTATTAAATTTGTCTTTTGAGATCTATTGAGATAAATTAGTTCAACATTTTTATCTACCTGATAAACATTTAAAGTCAGAAAGATGACGTATATACATATATAAAAAGTAAACAATAAATTTCACTACGTAGGTATTATAAAAACACTGTTTGAAATTATGAATGTGTGCTATGTACATATGATTTTACCATGGTCCATAGGTATTAGGTACGTTTTTTTATGTCTGGATACGCGATTTCAACCATGAGAAGTTTTGAATAGGAAACTGTGTCTATAGTTATAGTTGCTACTTAAAAAGTGTTATTTTTTAATTTCCCAAAAGTTTCCCAAATAATTTAAGAAACAGAGAAACAATTTTAACCTAAATATAGTTGACCTTAACACCGTCAAGGATTTTGTCATGCTCTATTGCATTAGACTAGATTATTAAGAGGTATTTGGAAATAGCATGTTCTATAAAAATAAATATTAAATACTGAAAAGTCGCGGAAAGTTTACAAGCGTTAGAAAATTAAATGTTGACGAAATCGAACACCTATTTCAACAAATTTCAATAATACAATATTAGTTATTTGGTTGATATTCTATAAATACTCGTATGAATATTAATCGTATAGAGTAGGGAGTCGAAACATTTACTTAGTACTGATATAAGTAATTAATATACATTTGATAATTTTCGAAAATTGTTTGTATAATTTTGAAAATTAAAACATTAACCACTGTGTTAAGATTTTGGTTCCACGACAGTCTAAAGAAGTATAAATTGATTCACCAGACCTCTTTCACTTAGGATCGTCCATTCGAGAACAATGGGCAATAGAACATTTTTTTCAAGTTTAAAAGTGTAACACAGCAATATCGTTCGCCCATCCTTGAATCTCACCCGACCTGATAGTGTCACCCGTTTCTTCTGTATATATTTCTGTATATAATATATTCATGCAATATATATAATACACATATTATATATATTATAATATGTATTCACATAATATATCATGTCAAGATCTAAATTCTAAACAAGAACACAGTTCTTTCGACATTTTTGTGATCCAGAGGTTCCCAACCTTTTTTGACTCACGGCACCCTTAGTAATTTTCTAAAATCCTGAGGCACCCTAGGCCCTATACTCTATACTATATAGTCTATAGACCACTTCGGTTTTATTAATCAGTGCGTAAGTATAAACAAAAGAAACAAAAGTAGTAAGGTGTATATAGCTATTTACTATAATACTATATACAATGTATATTATACATGCACATATTACATTGTATATATTTTTATTTTTAATTATTATTTATTTATTTATTATTTGATCTACAACACCAATTTAAAATTAAAGAACTTATAGAACTAATGTGACACTTGGGCATGTTTTTTTTTACACAAATCTTTTATTCGTAGTCGAATAGTTGAAAGACATACTCTCATTTCTTCTTCAATGCACTCTATTTTCATTCGTTTATTTGATTTGATTTTATTGTTTTTTCTTATAAAAATATATTTCAAATAATTTCGCGGCACCCTGGTTGAGAACCTCTGTTGTGATCAGATATGGATTTTTTATTAATTTATTATACTTTTTAATTCCACTAAAAACCATTTAGCATCAAATAACAATACCATCCATACATACAATATAAATTATAAATACATAACAATTACTGGTAACTGATAATTATAGGTACAATATTAATAGTTGCTGTTTCTATTGTTGAAAACCTATTTGTACCATGTTTAACACTAGAACGGCGTATAGCATATCACGTATCTGTACCGTGTATATTATAAAATCAATGCTTAACTAACGTTGACAATTAACAATCTAGTTAATTGTATCGATGTAGAGTAGCTTTTGTTAGTATGTTACCTAATTGAATGTTGTCATATTCCCATATGATCCCCGATTCCCGGCTACTAATATACTAGTTCAAAACTAGTGAACTATCAACATACTTTTATTTCATTCAATCATTTGGAATAAACTATAATTTTATTACCTATACATATCGTACCTACGTAATGATTCAATCATATTATTTGCGTGAACCTAAAATACACTATGAATCATAATAAAACACCTATAGGCTAAACACTAAAATTTTGTTGAGTTATTATAATATTTCCGAAAAAATTTATTGAATGTAATAAAAATATGCAAATAAAAAGAACCGGACGGGGGACTCGTTCTGCTGTACAGTAAAGGGTGGATTCATAAAATAGGTTATTATAATGGATGTATTAAATCTGAATGCAATGCTAGGTACCATTGCATACAAAAAACGATTCTGAACGGGGATGATTTGTTATATTATAATACATTATGTTATATTTAAATTGTAATATTATGTCAATATTTACTCTTCAAACGCTTATAAAAATAATTTGAATGACAAAAAGTTCTTTCTGTGGAACTTCAGTGGAATCTTCTAATACATTTTCAAGTATTTTGTCCCAACGAAATTATTTTTATCAACGATTATAATAAAAAAATTGAATATTTCAAAAGCCTATGAATAATTTAGAAATTAGTAAAATATTTTGAAAAGAAAATGTAAAAATAGATTGGGATTTAAAGAAAATGTCAATCTAAACACCTGTTGAAGTTTCAAATTTCTACAACTTTTTGAATAATAATAACAAATATTTAAAAAATTTTAAGAATAAATCGTTATTTTATGCAATTTCATAAAAATTTTATTTTAGACATTCATATAAGTTTTTTCTGAGAGTCCGGTAGAAATTTTTTTATAGATATTTGAAGAAAAACTAATGGATAACCTTATGTTAAAATTTTAAATCTTATGTATAAATAATAAAACTTTATGCATTTTCAATTACAATATAACTAACAAATTTTCTCAATTTTGACATATATTTCATAAAAATTTGAATTTTAGGGGATTATAAAAAAATGTGAGTTAAACGATTCTCGATTTTTTTTAATTGCAATAAGTGCAACTTATAATAATATATAAATAACAATAATAAACCTTGTGTTAAATTTTCAAAATATTTTTGAAAGCCAAATTTTTTTCATCCATATTTCAAAAAAAAATACTTAGAAAAATTGAAAATTTCAATTGTCTATAAATAGGTCAAAAAAAAATCAAAATACTTCAAAAACTTAACCATGTATGGACGACGATAATATAAAAATGTTATGAAAATTTCAAGTGTTTGCAGTTTTTTGTTTTTGAATTGGAGCATTTAAAAAATGTATTTTGTCAAAAAGTGGTTTCGCGTAAAAATTCCCGTTTTATTATAATTTTTTAATGGTTTTTCCCAACGCTTTTGATAAGTATTGAAAATATTTAACTTTTGACTTGTCTAAGTACTATCTATATTCACTTTCTTTTCAAAAAAACATACCATCGCATCATTAAAACCAATACATTCATCACTCCGTTCAGAATCTAAGCATTAACACTTAACAGTAGGTCGTTAAATCCACAATTGACACAAAAAATTTGGAAAATACATAAGTACCAACAGCTATACCTTTAAACTAAGATTACTAATTTATTCATAACTCTAAATTAAAAATCTTACCTGATAGCTCATTACATCTGTCTCATCTATGTTGTTAATATCAAAAGTTGCAGCATTTTGATTGAATAATCCTTTCCCTGGGTATGAAGTACTACGTCTAAATTTTGATGAATTCATTTGGGTAGGTTGGTGTTGATGATGATTGTAATTAGTATTGGGCTTACGACCAGCTAAAGCATTCATTGGATTCAAATTAGGTACAGAACGACCACGATTCCACGATGAACCGGCTATACCACTTTGATTTTGACTAGAATTAAGCCACGAGTTCTGATGAGACTGTGACCAAGAATATCCCTTGCTGGCCATGTACAGGTTCTGCGGATGAGCTGACTGTTGCAGTTGCCTTGACAAATTATGTGGGAAATTATGTGTAGCGCCAGATGCTTGACGTCTATGATGATGTTGGGACTGTTGTTGCTGTTGCTGATGATGAGATCCCAAACCAGTATTGTACAAAGTATTTGGGAAACTCTAAAACCATCAAATAAATTCAATTTTAAGTCTGAAACTACTAACACTTGAACTATTAAATTTAAAATAATGTGTGACATAGGTATACTGAATAATATTTCCAAAAATAAAATTTTTAACTTCATTAAAAATATGTGAAATTTAATCTTTTTCTTTTAAATCAGAAACCAAAAAAGAATTAACCAATTTCCATTAGTTTAACAAAAGTTTATAATAAATAGGTATTGTTTAATTTTTGAGTAAGACTAAAAATAACAATGACAGTCATTAACATAAATAAGTAGAACTTTCTCAACTAAGCCACTTAGCAAATATGACAGTTTTAGAAAGGTTCCTATTCATATTTCATCATGGGCAGTAAGAAACATTTATAAAGTCTTTATTAATTATATAATTATAACAAAAGACAGTATAAATACAAATTTATTAAAATATTTTTCAAATATATTTCTTAATGTAATTATATAGCCCTATGAGTCAACTATATTTTCAAGATAGGATTGAATTATACACATATATCATATATATTATATGTGTGTGTCTATATAGTAATCTAAGAAAAAAAAATGTCCGGATTAATAATATATTTACTAATGGATAGTAGATATATTTTAATTTAAAACAATTAGATATATATTAATATTTTAAATTAAATCAAATTTTTTTATGAAGTACCTAATCTTTATTTATGATAATATGAAATTAATATGGAAATAAAAATTGAATAAATTAATAATTCATAAATGCTTATAGTCAACTATTATTAAATAAATTATAGTACAGTCAAATATTCAATGAACTAATGCTCCTAAAAGGTTTAAATTAATACATATCTAGGTAAATAATGCTGAAACTGTACCTGAAACCTATTTAAAATGTATGTAAGACAACAGTTTAATATCATTTAATCTAAAACATTTTCAAGAAATTAACAAAATCTTAAACTTAACAAATCTCTCAATCATTTCCAACAATAAATAATCTCTTTTTTACTTTTTAATTATACAATGTAATACTTGGTAAGATATGGTCTTTGTGAAAGGTTACATATTATAAATAAATATTTCTAAAACCTATTTGAATTAACATTTTCATGACTTTTCTAGTAATAATTTCAATTAAACAATAGATAAATAGATAGATAGATATATAAATTGGAATTGCACACTACACTGTTAAATTACATAAAAATTCAAAACAGTTTTTTTTAATTATTATTATTAAGATTCCATAAATCTATGTACAACTACATTGTAAATTGTAAGTAGTATAAAAATGTATTAAAAAAATTGTACATTTATATCTAGTTTAATACCACAGTTAAAGATATATTTAACCATGATTAATACTAAAATTAAATAGATAGACAGAGATAACTCAAAGAGCTTAGTTCAGTAGTAGTACCTAACATTGTTTTTTTTTAACTAACACCTAGGTAACATTCAAATAAATATAATACTAAGCTAAGTGTGGTTTAAATTTTAAGATAATATTAAGCCCCCAGATAATTTCTACTTACTATGTATAGGTACATTAGTTTTAAGGACATACTGAAAATTTTTAAACCAATTATGACACCATAAATTTGGCAGTAGAAATAGTTTCCCATGATTGACAAATAAAATATTAGATTATTTTTCAATATTAGCAATTTATCATAAAAATTTACTTCAAACTGTTCATGAAGGTTTAAAATATTTTTTCTATGAACTTTCATCTCATTTAACTTTTTTATTTTTAAAAATGGTCATCATTTAATTAAACACAAAGATCATAAAAATAGTAATAAAATAATTTTCTCGATCAAAATTTTTAGCCAAAACTATGCTTTATAATAAAACTATGGCATTTGTTTCTATAGAACCATCTTAAAATATGGTCTTACCTACCTAATACAACTTTTATTAAATTGTACTTCAAGGTCCTAAGCATGTTTGAAAAATTGAAAGATTCCAACTGACAAATAAAAAACACCATCAACTAATAGCATTGAAATAAGATAATTTAATATTAATGTTTATTGTTTATAAATTATAATAATAAATAGTAAGCCATTACAGTGAAATTACAATAATCAAAACAAAATACATAATAGCGAAAATTGGCGTTTTTACAATAAAAATAGTAAGTTTACAGTTTTGTATAACCGAAAAAATTAAATAACTTTTCATCTTGGATAATCTTGAAAAAACCTTAAATAAACACTTCTTAATATTAATTACAATGAGAAAAATAAAATGTTATAAGTAATAAGATACCTAATTTTACTTTTAATAAGCAATAAATAATAAGTGTACCTATAATTTATAAAAAATGAATAAGACCGAACTATGATACAGTTCATTTAGTTGTCTTTGCTATGTTAATGTCAGCACCTCTAGATATAATTCAATTCAAATGAAAATGAATAGTCAGGTTTTTAGGATTGAAAAAGTTAATGAAAGCATTTTAATTCAGAAATTATACAACTTACAGTGCTGTTTGCAGCCGCAGAGGCATTCAACCCATGTATCAACGTATCATCAACAGACGCTGACCACAGACTAGATGTAGACGAGTTGGTGGATGAGTTTATCACATTAAGACTAGCTTCATTATTATATGACGATGGTAACTGCATTTGAGGGCCACCTGGCGATTTGTCTCCACCACTTAATGCTGCCAACACAGAATCTTCTTTGACAGCACCCTTGGTGATAGGCAACTGTTGGTGATCGCCGTTGACCGGTGATGGTGAGATCTGCTGTTTAACGACGACGTCCTGCTGTTGCTGGCCGTCGTCGACGAAATACGACTGCGACGAAGATGACGACGGCAAGCCAGACGTGTTCACCGACGATTGGTACTCGATAGAACTTAAACTAGAATTTACACTAAATTTGTACTCCCCCATTTATACAATATATCACGTACGGTGCCGTGCGGAGTAGTGATATGCCGCGCGATTTCGTGCTTCTCGTCGAGTAAAAGGTAGCAAAACACACGCGCGCTCGCCAATAATTTACGGCTATTTTGACAACCGATTGACCAAACAGATAAAAAAAAATTAACGAAAAATAAACCGTCCCTGAATATTACATAAGTTTGTGTGTATGTGTGTGTGTGTGTGTGTGTGTGTGTGTGTGTGTGGTATGTGTATGTGTGTGTGTATATGTACAATCGAGGAATATTATGATTTAACTATTTTTTTTATTAATAATTAAACACATGTAAATTTTTGATTTAAAAAAAAAAAAAAAATTTATCTATAGAGCTGCGGCTGCAAACGGGCACGTTGGCCACCCGCTGATAACACGACTGCACGAGCCGAAACGCGATAGCAGCGGCGGCAGCAGCTTGTCGGTGACTTCCCCCCCACCACCGCGCGCCGCACGGTCCACGCCGCCCACAGAAAGCCGCCAATCATATGTTTATTGGCAATTTTCGGATTCGACGCACTTCACTGCTACCGCCGGCCGCCGTCGCAACCGAGCGCCGCCGTCGTCGTCGTCGGTCGACGTTACTCGACTTTGCGTCCGTTCACCGTCACTACGGCCGCGCGCGTTGTTATTATTTTTATTTTCGTCCAACTGGTACATAGAACATAATAATATTACACGTCTCAATTTGCACGCAGGTCACAACCTCACAACTATTAATATTATTATTCTATTTATAAAATTTCACATCATCGCGCTTCGTCAGTAATCGATTTTTTTACAACGGTACATTATTATTATTATTATTATTATTATTGTATTCAGTGGCGCATTTTTTGGATTTCCTCCGCCTGCGACCCATACGAATGGGAATATAGACACTTTTCGGTTTCGCCACCTTTTCCACCCCCATCACACCTCTAAAAGTCAAAAACGACTTAATATAATAATAGGTAATCTTGCGTCGATAAAAATATACAATATTAATGAAAATTAAATATCAAGTACTTCGTGTCTTTTCTTGCAATCTACAAACGAATATTGTTTTAAATTGTACCTATACACTTCAAATTATAAATTTTCTCTGCAGATGCATCATTGTTCATTTAAATGTCTAACAATTTTACCTTGTAATTTTTTAGTTATAAACCGAGTTTTCGTATGGCTCACAATTCCAATTTCAATATTATAATATATACCTAAAATACCTATCATTTATCAATGAGTAATAATTGTTTTTTAAATGATTTTCCGTTTAAAAATAACAAGAATTTGATTTTATCAATTTAAAAGAGATGTCATTTTGTAAAAAAAAAAAAATATAAAAACATAATCATTATTGTATTCAAACATTACCCAATTTAAAATAATGTGAGACAGATCAGGTTGATTATTATAATTTCAATCATAGGTATTCTTTATTTCTAGTTCTTATGCTCCGCATATAGTATTTGAAAAGAGAAACGCAGATGTTGACTTTACAATATAATATCATTAATAAATTACGTATGCAATTAGTTTAGTATAAAATAATGTATTTATAGTATATGGTATGGTAGCACTTAATAAACTTATTGGGGCGGTAAATTAAAATTAGTTGAATTATGAATTTATGATAATGCCTCACATGCCTCGAATTTATCAAGTATTGATAAGGTATATAATAATTTAATAATAATTTATTCAAATTAATAAACCAACAGATGCCCAATAGTACAATATGACAGAAACAATATTAGATTAGACATTAAAAAATATAACATATATAGATAGTAAAATTTATAAGAATATTAACCAAATAGATTTTATGTATCGTGTTTTACATATCATTATCTATAAGTGTATTTTAAGAATCATGCTTGACGGAAAAAATAGATTCAACATCTGTAGCAAGTTTATTACCCAGTCAACGTTCTTGGAATTGGAGAATTTTTTAACAATTTGTGCTGTATGAACTTGTGAATGCAAGTAAAACATGGGAATATAAGGTTATTATAAACAGGAATGTTGAATAGAATACATTTTAATAAATAAGGAGCATAAATCTATTAATGAATTTTTACATAAAATAAATGTATATGAACAAAATAAATTACAAGTACTCCAGTAACGTATGTTTTTAAATTTGTTTATACATACTTGATCTTCAAAAAAAAACAATAGTTGTAGAACCCTGGAGACGAAATGTACATAAGTAAGCGTCCGTTTTCTACAACATTTTCACAAATTTTGCTTAATGAATAATGTTGTTATGTCCTAATGTCCTATGTAATAATGAGTAGCAGTTGGCAGTTAGTTAGTTAGTTATACTTTTAAATAACACTGACAAAAATTTCTCATAATAGTTAGATACAATAGGTAGGTATTTCAGTACCTATTTGTAATTAATATAATGCACCAGCATGAATAATATGGGTACAAGGTAATATACAGATATACTAGTAAATGGCATATGTAATATATACTAATATGTACATTGTACATACTACGATTTATTAAGTTTAATATTATTTTCACACATTTTAAAAAGACAATTTATTATGTTTGCCACATTGTTTGCGTAGAAAACATAATGACTCACGCGTAGCAATGTAACATAAAAATATGTCATATTTATCTTTACAAGCCTGGTAGAATCCACCACACACCTCACAATATAGGAACTTTAAATGATAAATCATTTAAAGTTCCTATATTCCTATATTTATACTTATAAGTAATAAGTATAGATACATTTCTAATTTGCCAATTATAAAATACACTACGATCTATAAGATTTAATTTTGTGTTTTCCAATATTCAAATTTAATAATATTTAATGGTTTAATACATTTATAATTATTTTAAATCAAAAGTATGGTAGTTGGGTATAGTTTATATAGAATATAAATTATAATATATGTAAAAATGTAAAATACAATGTTCACATTACTTTCTTTGAAATTTAGATAAATACCTACTTGTTCAACTGGAAATTAACTTTTTAACCTTATAAGTATTTTTGTTTTCAAGTTTGACAATAGCTTAATAAATTAATATTTTACATCGGTCATACTGAATACTGATTAGAGATTATAATGACCTACCTATAGAGTTAACAGTTTGGGTCCTACAAATACAGTATTACATTGTCTTTACATGTTGGGTTATTATGTATAGATTATTATACAATATAGGTACTTATTAGTTATAATGTAGAATAATATATAGGACATATAGGACATATGTATGTACCTTATACTATATAGAGCTAGGCTAAAGGAGGATAAGGTCACGTTATATAATCACTGAGAAACCAGAATTTTCCCGACGGGCCTCGTCTAGATGTATTTATATGAATTATAGCCCCTAGACCCTCGTATAAATATTACTTTTTATTTATTACAAGTACAACATTTTTAAACAATACCCAGGGGCAACAATCGGACACCTACATTTTTTTATTATATTTTTGCTAAAATCAGCCGTAAAAAAATCTTTATTTTAGTGCATGCAATCATTTGTTGAAATTTGACGATTGAACACAAAAAAAAATATAATATTGGTGTTGATGAACTAATGTATTTTCCGGATTTCTATATATTATGCTAGAGGTAGCTTGAATATGCAAAAGATCGGGGGCTCAGCCCCGATCAAAATTATGGATAAGTGGCGGCCGGTGGAATAGTCATCGTTTATAATATAGATAAATTATCCATATTTTTCATTTTCGTTACGCAGCATAAAAGCAATAAATATAGTTAAAAACGTAAAAATCCGCTTTTTAATTATGAGTAAATAATAAAATATTATTGCACTAATAAGTAATAACTTGACCAAACTTTTCTTTTTTTTTTTTGATAAAATATCAAATTTGTGCAGGGGTGAGTGGGTGGGTGGAATATTTTAGGCTTAAATAGCAATATTCATAAATAATTAAGAAAATAAACAAATAATCAAAATACTGATTACATAGATATTAGATGATTTACGTTAAATTCTTATCTATCTATTTTTCAACAATAATTTTTCAATTAAAATGAAAAAAAAACTAAAAAAAAAAAAGTTACTAGATATTATTACAGGCCATTGCACACTTTTTAATGTCGTATTATACACTTGGCATTTCGTACTACACAATGCGTGTCCTACTTCACATAATTTTAGTCCCTGCCTTACAACATTTAAATTATTACCTAATTATTATTTATAGCCTATAGGTTATTATTTATATTATATACCTATATAATATAAATACTTAATGAATACACCGACATCTATATAAGATTAAAAAATTATTTATAAAATTATCTGCATAAACATAAAATTGCTATAACTTATAACTATATATATTTATATATATATTGTATTCTGTAAACACAATTTTGATTTTTGATTAGGTATAGTTTATTTGCAATAACATACGGCAACTATTAAGACAATTAGACACAAGTAGGTAACACTTATCAGTTATGACTGGTCATTTTTCGATTTTATTGCCAATAATTTTCCTGAGCTTAAGGAAAAATGCTCCCTTGAAAATAATGATTATTTTCATCCCGCAACCATATTTTATACTTATTTTGATAAAGTAAAGTGATTTTGTGTTGCGTAGCCTGGAAATTATTAGAAAAGCTAAGTCTTAGTAATTTTACATTTGCTAATATTTGGTATTCAAAAGATGTGGTTGGTCCAATCAAAATTCTTCATGTTCATATTGTGATTTTAACAATTATGATTATAAAAATACATGAATAAAAAACAAATCAATAAGCAGTTAAACTATATAAACAACATTAATTCATGTTTCGATATTTTTGAAATATGTTTAATACCTATATATTATAATACATTAATACCTATAGACCTAATATATTATATATTAGTGTCTGGTTTTGATGTAAATTTGAATGTGTCCGATTTTCAATTGTTATACATAATATATTCCGTACACAGTTTTCTAATAAACAATGCATTAATAAATTCAAATTCATGAAGATTACGTACGCGGTACACTTAAACATAAAATATTTGAACCTGAATTTATATCAAGGTAAAATAACAATAAGTGAAGAAAAACAAAGGAAACTTTTTAAATTAAATACTTTCAAAATCACACTTATAAAACAAACAACCCTAAAACTTTGTACCTACCTAAGGTTTTTCTGTGAACAGAGGTATGATAATATTTTAATCACACACCTGAAGTTATCTAAATGCAATAAATAATTTGCATTAAAATCATGCAAAAATCTATGATTTCACAATAATTTTAATTTTAATTGTATACCTATTATTATATATTATTAAATATATATTAAAATACATACAGTAAAATCTCCTTTAGCAGATACCCCCGAACAGCGGACGGTTTTATGGGAACATGGACATTTTCACCATTTTTATATAGGAAAACCTCTAAACAACGGACACTTTTATGGCAATTTTATTTTTGATTTTGACCATTTTTATTGTAAATATAGAATAATTGGGAACTATAGAACTTATAACAACTGAAGAACTTGGAAACCTTATTAAGCTGATTGATAATAACATTAATAACATTACAGTAGTGAATACATGGCGCTAGACGATATTATATTCACTGGCAGCAGTGAAGGGTGTGCGCGAATTTATTTCTTCTATATCGATACATATTCATATACTCATATACATCATTGATATCCAACGCAGTCGAATTACAAAATGCCTTAATACACAAAATTACTATGCATCGAGGTCTTGAACAAGCTAAAGTAACTTATTTTTTCAATAAATCTTAATTTTTATCTTAAAATTATTTTTATGTACATTTTTTTTAATTTTTAGGATTAAAATACAAAAAAATTTAGTGTCCTTATTTGAATCACTTCAATAATATATGTACGCAATGTGAGCGATTCAAATGTCATGTTCTGAGGAAATATAATACACTTGGGTACATTTACACTTGAGCGTTCTATTATGCGCTCAAATATAAAGTAGACTGTAACGTAATAAACTTACTAAATTAGTACAGTAAAAATTAATTAATTAAAAATACAACATATTTTCCTTTCAATTTCCACAGCCTTCCCATAGCTCGTGTTGAATTATGATTAAATACGAGTATTATACAAATACAACCCACACGTCACACAGTCCATATACCGTCATACAAAGAATAAGGTTTTAAGATATTTAATTCAGTAGCTGAGATCGAAGTAACCGTCCCCATAAGTAGGTACTTGTATTATATTGATTTATATCATCTGTATTTACCAATGGGCAATGATCAGGAAAAAATACAAATTTGATTTAGATTTTTACTGTAAAATTATACTAAAAAATATTAAGTATAATATACATGCACTGCATATAGTTCTACTAGTAACTAGTACTAGGTATAAATTAGTTGTATAATTCAAGTGTAAACTATTTATGAATTATTATAATCTAATATCGCATTGACCATAGCTTAATCTTTTTTAGACGTAGATAACTTCGATATTAAATATTAATTATACGTAGCTATATGGTATATTTATATATTAATAATTGAATCGGTGAGTAGAAGAACAGTTCAATATACGATTTTATGAATCAACTTAATTAATGTAGATCTAAATGTTCAGTATAAGAACAGTACTAATCCAGTCTTTTTTTGACTTGTAACCTGGACATTTATAATTTTGGTGAGCGGTAAAACAGTACTTGTTTACAAACTTTAAACTTGATTATATATCAAATTATATTTTCCAGACTATAGAACTGTTTTTTTCACTGACCGATTCAATTATAAATTGCAATACATTTTATATTCTTCAAAAAAGTGTAATGCATAAGTATACTACGTAATAGTATGATAATTTGTATTTTTTTTTTTTTTCATGTAACTGTCTGACTTCGATCTCCGGGTATCATTGTGTTATATAGATGCATAAATTAATTTTTATTGGTTTTAAATCGTTTGGTATTTCAAATTATTGTTTTAACTTAACCGATAAAATCGCATGTATATGTAAATAAATTATTTCCTATTATTAATTAATTAATATAATCCTACTGGCGCTACTGTATGAGTACACATTGTGCCAGTGCGGTGTCCACACACTAAAATACTATAGGTATGTAACGTACCACCCTCTCGCAGTCGGCTATACAGTACAGGGTAGTGGGTATAGAATACAGAATTAGCTGTTTAAACACTTTAGACCAGGAGGAAATTAATTAAAA
This sequence comes from Chaitophorus viminalis, assembly GCA_025469195.1. Lineage (NCBI taxonomy): Eukaryota > Metazoa > Arthropoda > Insecta > Hemiptera > Aphididae > Chaitophorus > Chaitophorus viminalis. The sequence goes on from JAIPRK010000276.1 coordinate 158,635, forward strand.
CGTATGCATTTGCACATAAGTTATTTACTGAAATCCACATTGGCGTAGGTATACCATTTATCTATCGATCTCGTTGTAATAATGTAATCGCGATACAATTTATAACTTAGAAACAACGAACGCTTGCGGAGAACGTGCAATTGATGATAATAGTAACGGTTTTAAGGAATTCAATAACACTACGTGTGTAGCTTTTAATAAAAAACTGAGAACAATGAAAACTAAATAATTAAAACGTAACATATATGTATGTATGTAGTATGTGTAAAAATGTCTAGAAGTGAGCAAAACTCAATTTTTAATCAAATATACATCACGGTCTTGAGCCTTTAACATAATATGATCGGATAGTTGTTGAGACCCCGGTCGTTATATTTTGTATTGGCAACAATTATTTCAGACTATGGGAACCTCATGAAAACGTAATTAATATAGTTCTAGCTGTTCTATAGGCCATAGGGTGAGATGAGATGACAAACCAACAGAAAAAAAAAATTGAAATCTATAAACAGACAAACATTGGGTATAAAAACGTATACAGTATATGCCTACACAATATCTCTATGCGACTAAGCACTACGGCTTTTTTCACAAGTAGCGTATTTTATCTCTAGGTCAATCGTCGATCATGATGTGAAAAATTGCGAATTATAAATTTAGAGTGGGGACTATTGACATTTTTTTGTCACAATAAATAAGACGATTCTTGTTTACCAACACTAGAAAATAGATGATTATCTTATCATTATAAGTAGGGTGTTTTGGTAGGTTCTGGGACCGCATGATTGAGGCTGTGAAGCTGCGGTACCCCGCTGCTACAACATTAAATAGACGGTCGGGTGGTGTTTATGCTGCAAGAACACGGCGGCCGTACCTAAATAGCATTTATGACCCACAACATGCCCCCCCTCCCACCGTTGTGGTTTGTCAGCATCCCCCTGCCCACTACCCACTGAACAATACCGCCGTGCCTGATCCCCCCCCCCCTCCCCACTGCAAATCATCATGAAAAATCTTCGGTGTATAGTCAGGGGCGTAATTTCAGTGAAAAAAACTGGGGTTGCTGAAGCCCCTCTAAGTCTAAGGTAGTTGAACTCATGCGAGTTAAATTTTTAAATTTCAACTTGTCTTTATGCAATTCATTGAAAAATTGAAAAATTAAAAATTGTATTATTTTCTGTACGTTTTTTATTTATTTCATGCACCTCAATTTTACGTTTACGTTTATTTTCATTTATTTCACTATTAAGCAAAAAATGCCACAAAAGCGTATAATAACGTCATCTTCGTCAGAACTCATCTTGACTACTGGTGTAAAAAATGTTATTTTGTTCGGTTTTGTTTTGTCAATGTAAACGGAATTTGTTCCGAGCTGTTTGAAACAAAATTTTTCGAGCAGCTCGGATCAGTTTTGCTCTTTTGGTGTGCGCCCGGCCTAATAGTACTAGTACATTGGGTTTTGTCACACTGCAATTTGCGCCCAGCGTTTTCGCCAAACGGCCGTCCGGGCGGGTGTTATCGCCACCGCAACGGTATTTACGTCAACATCAGCAAATAATCTAAATTTAAATTGTTCACTTTGATTTTCATATTTTTATTACCGTTTGCATACAGTATACACAAACGTTTCATTATATGATTTAACAATTAAATGAAATAATACAGAAAAAAAAAAAAAAATGTTTTTCTACACATGACGACTGGGGACTATTTAAATCTAAATTAACATGAAAAATTTTGGGGGTGCTAATTTAAAAATTGGGAGTGCTAAGCACACCCTAGCCTCCCCTCAAATTGCCCCTATGTCTATAGTTCTATACTATATTGTGTTAGTCAAAATATAGCAATACACAAAAATGAGGCATTTTATTGACCAATGTACAAATTTGGAAACGATAGCGAAGTAGGTATCACTGTATCAGATTAATTAGTACGTACTGGCACAGCTAACTATACAGATACGGCCAGACACCTATATTAATTATTATTCTATATTCTTTAAAGTGAATCATACATTTAAACTGTAATCTCTTGCAGTAACTCAGCTTAATTGTTAAACACACTAAAGAAACGTAAGTATATTTCATGATATAAAATCTTATAAATACATAAAAATAATAAATGTATATTATAGATGCTTAATACACCAGAATATGGAAGTGAAGAGTATTTTATAGAATTCTCAACGGTGTTCTAGAGGAGCCTCAATTTTTCACACCATCAGCGATTTCTCCAATTTTTGTTTTTGAACCGCAGGAAGAAGAAATTTTTCAATTTGGTTTTATGGTAAGTTCAAATAGAAATAAATATATGAATAAATAAATAAAATATTTCACTATAATTTAGACACAGTCCATTGATAGCTGATATGCTAGTACTCAAGCAACCTTAACATCATTACCGAGAATCCGAGACAACATATTATACAACCTGTGATCGAAGGCATTAGGAGCAACATTAAAACCTGAAAGAGTTTGGTAGAAACTTGTCCGAGGTCGCCCTACCACTACCCATATAATCGATTGTGAGAGGCCTCTGCAAAAGAGTCTTTTAAATCAGTAGTTCTCTAGATACCACAAGTAATACTCGTTTCTCATCATTTTATTCAATAATCTTTATTTCCATATTCTGCTATATTAAGCATCTGTATTATACATTTATTATTTTTATGTATTTATAAGATTTTTTATCATGAAATATAAATACTTACGTTTCTTTAGTGTGTTTAACAATTTAAATGAGTTACTACAAGAGGATACAGTTGAAATGTATGATTCCCTTTAAAGCAGTGCTTCTCAACCTTTTTTGTTATAGGGCCCCCTAAATTTAATGTAAAACTGTCAAGGCCCCTTTAATCAGAATCATTAATTATTTTAAATATTATTTATAATGATTAATCATATGGTCGGTTGTAATATAATGTATACGTTATAATGTTATATTTATATAATAACTAAATAATTGGAAATTAAATACATATTTCAAGGCCTCCCAGTCATATAGCCACGGCTCCCAGGTTGAGAAGCACTGCTTTAAAGAATATAGAATAGATAATAATTATATTTGGTATATATTATAGTTAGCTGTACCAGAACATACTAAAAAATCTGATACAGTGATACCTACCTCGCTATCGTTTCAAAATTTGTACCTAGGTCAATAAAATGCTTCTCTTTTGTGTTGCTATATTTTGACTAATATAAATACACAATGGTATAGACCCAAGATTTCCTCGTCAATGATGAAACATTTCATCTCCTCGTGTATTTATGTCGGATCATTGATCTTTTGTATTCATCAGAGTTAATCTCTGTTCAGTGAACACACACTATTACTTTAATATACTATTATTGCTATTAGTGCACAAACTGTGTGATATACATTGTGTTATCAGCCTAAATGTTCTTCAAATATTTTTTAACTAAGTCATAGAGCATAATATAATTATGTTCTATACCTAAAGTCATTCAATAATAAATATGATACAATGTTAAATACGGATTTTCAATATACATTTGAATCAAGTACCTGGAACATGGTACAAAATGTTTGTTTTAATAAATAACAGCTGAATAGCTAAGATGTAAAATTGAAATATTTACTATATAATGTGACTATCCAATTGTAATTCAATTGTGATGAAGCCATGTATTTAATCAATTATCAACAAAAAATAAACTTTATAACACAAACTTAAGATTTCAATCACTTTATTATATAATAAAATACACAAATAAATATGGTAATGTTGATTGTTTTTTCAATCTAATTTTATTTAGATGGTGGATGTGTTCCTTTAATAGTAGTTCTATGTAGTACTCTGAGACCAACTTGACTTCTAGGTGCCTGTGTACTTGAGTGAGCAAAATGGCCCACTGCTAAATTATCAGATATAATAAAATCACCGGATTCCCACTAGAAATAATGAAATAAAAATATTACCATATGCAAATTAGTAATAAAGTTGTCAAATATTTCATTTTAAAAACATTTAATAATAAAAAGTTATTTAAATTGTATGTAAAAAAAAGACTTATACAGGTGGCAATAGGTATATACACATTATTTTTTCTCCAAAAATAAAATAAGGTATTAATCAAAAGTACTATGCATGGAAATAAATATTATATAATATTGAAATATATTATATATATTTATGTAGTTTAATATTAATTTTAATAAACAAAGGGAAATCTCTATACACAGGAGATAATTATTTAAATCATGCAAAAAATATATTTTCAAAATATTTAACAACTAATTTTTTTAATTTATACTATGGGTACATTACAATTATTATTATAAATAAATATTGTAAAGGTACTAAGCAACAAAAAAAAAAAAGAAGAAAACATAAAAGCCCCAGTCAAATAAAAATATTTCAAATAAATTCCTGTTACTAATCCTCTGTAGTAGTTTATAAAAATCCATTCAATTCCTTCTGATAGTTAAATAATAGACAAAATACAATGAAATATTAATATTGATTTCATTTAAAAGTGGAATATAATGAAGAAATATATTTTAATTTAATTTAAATAACAAATTTACAAATTATATAACATTTGATATAAAATGCTTTAAAATAATGTTATAATTTACAACATTATTTTCTCAAAAATATGTTATAAGTTATGCTATAGTTTTAGAAAATCATTGAATTTGAACAAAGTACATTTTTAATTCATAAAATTATGTTTTTTCTATATTACGTAAGGTTCTATCGTTTTAAGTATTTAGTATAATGCATTACTTCATTCTTGAAAAAAAATCTGTTGCTGTGCCAAGTTATTTGGCAACAACTGTATTCCATTTTTTTTAATGAAAATACATGAGTACAAATAAAAATAATTTCTACATTGGTAAACTATATTTTTAATAAAATTAATTAGATAAATCAATTATTTAAAATAAATAAACTAGTGTTTAATTGAAAACTAAAATGGTAAATGCTGATTTTAAAGTTTTATTGTGTTTTGTTGCTAATTTTAATGAATATTTTTTTTTGTAAGTTAAAAACCCATATTTACACATGTTCTAATAATAATAATACAAGCAAACTTTTGAAACATGCCATAAATTAATATTAATATTCAAAAATCAAATTTGTTAAAATAAAACAAAAATACCTTATGTGTGTATATGTACTTTCCATCATCTTGATTTATGTGACTATTTATTGAACCTAATAGTTCTTCATATTCTTCAGTGGTAGCAAGTTTTTCTGATGGAAGTTTATAGTCCCAAATGAAACTAGTAGTCATTCCCAAATGAAAACACAAAACCTATAAACAATTTTTAGAATAAAATATAAAAATATTAATAGAGTGTACATTGATAAAACATACTGGTTTGCCAGTCTGAGGATGACTATAGATTAAAGGGTGTATAGGTCCAGATCTTCTGTCACTAACCATCCAAGCTCGATTCCAACGATCATAAGTATCTTTGCCCAAGCTATTAATAAGTTCAGTCAATGGAATAAACAATGTATGCCCTTCTTTAGGGACGGATTCCATATGATACAAAGAATAACTAAATGGTGCCGGTTGAAATGTTCCATCTATATGCCAACCAGATCTCCCAACATCTTAATAATAAGTAAAAGATTATAATATTATTTATTACAATATAATTCAGTAATTAAATAAAAAAAATTAGCAAACTAACTTATAATTTTAGAATACATAAATTTATATTTTTTCTTGTAAATATAGCCTTTTCTAATAGCCAAAACATGGCTAAAGAAAGCCTAATAATTGTTTTTTTTAACTATTTTAAATAAATTAGTTATTAAACAATAAGTATTTAAATAAGAAGAAACCAATTGAATAATTTAAAATTCTAAAAACATTTATATTAATCTAATTTTATGCGATTGAACTATTTCTATGTAAACTACAATTTAAATAAGATAATATTGTAATAAAAACACTTTCTATCAAAATGTATATATATCATTATACTTTGTTGTCATTTAATATTTTAAATTCAGATTACTACTTCTTATTACAATTTGGCTATATTTTAAGTATATTTATATGTCTGGTTCAATATTCGAATATTTTATAGTAATATATTTTTTTATGTTATAAATTATTCTAATTAGATAAGTACCAACTAGTAAAATTAATACTGATAAGATGTACAAACAAATACAGTTTTTAAATCTAGTAGTTATATTTAAGTTAAAGTAAAATACAGTTATATACATGCAATCTAATTTAAAAACCATATAATTCATTAAATAAGTATTATATTTAGTATTTGTTACTTGTGCATCCTTCATTTTTATCATTAGATACTCGAAACACATCAGGGTGAGGTGATTTTGGATGTTTGTAAAATGTAGATTCTAATTCACCAAACCAACGGCTAATCTCAACATGTCTATCACCGCTTACAATACCTTGATTTTTAAATACTAAAATTCTATGTTCAGTAACATCTTTTCGTATCTCTTCAATAACTGCAACAAGATTTTTGTAAAAAATAAAACATAAATATCAAATATAGATACTAATGATACTATAAATAAAAAGTAAAACAGTAGGATAAATTACCCACATTTATCTATGATAAAGCAGAAATTATAAGATTAGTCTATTTAAATGAGAATAAAAAGAATAATTAGCAATAATAAAACAGTTTATACTTTCCGGTCTATTTTCAGTTTTCAAATCGATTCCACGTATTTCACATCCTAATGATTTTATGATTTTTTCCATTGTCCTATTCAAGTTTTTCAAAAACATGAAATTAGTTATTCATGTATAAATACATATTTTCAGCATAAAAGAAAAATATTGTTATATTATCATACAACAGTTGGAAAAATAATTCTATTAAATTAAGTAGTAATTTCTAAATTATTTAGGTATGGTATGCATTAGCATTACACTTGTTATCTACTCTTAAATAAATATTAAATGATAATACGATAAGGTATTTCATTGATAATAAATGAATAATATTACCTTAGATCATATAGTATATGATCTAAGAATATTACTCTATGGTTCAAGGTGGATATATTTATACATATCATAAGGTCTTATCACATGGGAAATGTTTGATAAGGCTATAGATAGTACTATCTATGTATAACGTGGGTTATATTATGGTGACATCACAGAATAAATTATTCTGTATTATTATTTATTATTATTATGTTTTTCTGTTAGGTATCACTTTAAATAATGAACATTTTATTTTTGTTGAAATTTACAGAAAAATAGAAATGCGAAAAAAGAAACTCATTAATTTAATACTTCTAAAACAAATAATAATAACTATTTTCTATTATAACAATAAACAAAGTAGTCAACAAAAGTATTTAATCCAGTTTATATTTTAACTTGATGTTAATTTAAAATAAAACTGCTTCTTTCCATGTCGAAAATGTATTATTTTAGTAAAATTTGTTCTCATCGTAATTTTATCATTAACTTTCTTATGCTTCATGATAAAATCTTACTAAGTATTTAGTATTATATCTCACATTCTCACATAAAGTTTTTTGTATCTCTGTCTTCTGTGTATTAAATAGGTTTGTATTTATATGATACGTGCCATGTTGTCAAATATTGCATATTAATTATTAAGTAAATTACTTAGTAGAAATTACTTATAGTACCTACAATGAAGTTTGATTTTTTTTTATCATTATTTCATTTATATGCCTACTGCCTGAATACTTTTTTCGTTTAAGTACATACAGTTTAAATATCTAAACTTGATTTTATAAGTATATTAGCACACCACGATCCTTGAAAGCTAATTTGGGATTATGTTTTTTCAAATGTCACATATTATCATTTTATTAATTTTTTTTTCTCACCACAAATCCAGCAATGTAAACGGACACATCCTCTGTTGAATCATAATCTGATACTATTATTAAGTGTAATCTATGCAGAATATGAATGTTTACTCTGGTATTAATCACAGGTAACACATTTTTTTTATCTAAAATTGAACAATTTCAATTGTAACATCCAACTATTACATTGTGAACCTGTTTGAAATAGACGACAAGATGGACTGCCGTTGTACCCTCCTTTCTCACACAAAAATATGTTTTCAAGTGATTTATCTTGGCTTAATTTGTAAGTAATTTAAAATAATCCATATGTACCCTTTGGCCTTTCATTGCAATAGTTTAAATAATTTAAATGAACAATGAAAATCCATAACTATGTCTTTTAATCCATTATTTATTTTCTATGAACTATGGTAAAATCTGTATTGTACATAAGGCAATTTTTTATCATAAAACGTTACGTAATAATTATTCTTGAAGTTTTCAACATATTATGGTCATTTTAGTAGGTAAGTAATAATAAAGTAAAATCGTAGATGTATAACCAGACTACTAAAGTAAAAATATTATAAAATTATCGATTCTGTGGTTTTGTATTTTTGATAAACCGCAAATAATTAATTACTCTGAAAAGTTAAAACTATAGAAACCAGTTTTTACAAGCTGGATTGCATTAAATGGGTGGGTCAGTGACGAGAGTGGGTTACATTCGAAAGTGTACTAGGTAGGTTATATATTGTGATATTTATAACACACATAGACAAATAAACTGTGTAAATGAGCGCAAACCATATAACGTGAATTTAAGGTAGCACAACCGTTTCAAACAATCTGTCTTTTTGGTATTTCTACGCAAACTAGTATGAGGTGGGTAGGTGTGTTGAGAAAATCACAACATTTAACCCACCCGAACTCACCTACTCACATAACACACCCACTTTTATACGCATACCCAGCGGCTGCCAATACTCATCCATGCGTGCACACCTATTCGTCGTAGAAGTGGAATAATAAGGCCGGGAATTGATTAACGGAATATTCAAATTTTATTTCATCCATTTGATATAATTTTACTTCAAGAATAACGTTTTAGCTAAAATTTCAATATGGAACTTTATGACTTACACTGTAAATAAATACCTAACTAATAATTGAAAAAATATTCCTTACTAGTGCGGAAATCAAACACGATATTAATTTTAAACCAAAATTTTGTAAACTAAGCTCATGGTGAAATAATTTAGGGTGGTATTATAATTTGGCAATAATAATAATAATAGAACCAAGATTTAAATACCTTAAAAACTACTCTAAATGCTCTACCATAGCCAAAATACCCTCAAAAATAACCAGTAACATTTATTTTTATTAAATGTACAGTTTTATTGGGTACAAAAAAACGAATTAATTAAAATTAACAAAATTTCCAGAAATACTTGATAATTGTAAAACAATTGAAAAATGCAAAATTTAGGTTTAATCTAGGAAATATTTGTTACGTGAAACTAATTTTGTATTTGGGAAGCATTGTCTAAGATCACCCAAAAAATATGCACTCAAAATAAGATTAATATGTATTACAAAATATTAACCTAACCTACGTATCTCATTATCTCATTATATACATATTTAACCTAATTAAGAATTTTTTTATCGTTGAATATGAGTTTATTTAATTGTTTGTAACTATTATTTAGATTAATACAATATAACATTTCAGTAATCGTAGCTTATATATAAAAGCCCAGAAATAAATTTTTGTTTTATTTAATTTTTATTAATCACACAAAAATGAAAAAAAAAAGATAAATTTTCAATGTTTTTTTCATATTTTAAATAGTGCCGCATAAGAATACGCAATGTTTTCATTTTTAGAACCAACAGTAATTGTAGAGTAAGTTGTTAGTTTTTCAGAATATATAAATATATACTTAATAAATCATGAATTTTTGAACCATCTCTGCATACTAAGGTTATTATTATTATTTGAAAATGTGGACATCACAAATTCGTAAACATCAATCATTTAATAATTTATTAAATATGGAATGACTAACAAGTATCTTCACAATAAACATGAATTTGTGGTCTAACTTATATCAATATCTATTACCATTGATTATACAATGTATATATATTGTATAATCAATGCTATTACTTAGAAGTATAGGCAAACTCTAAACATGAAGATGAAAACATAATATTAATTAATATCTTTAACTGTAATAGTACAGATAGGTACTATAATATATTAATATCATATCATGACATAATTATGTATTTTTTTTAATAATCATAAAGTTTATTAAAAATGAAAAGTATTAGTTTTTAAAAAAAAATGTTGTTATAGTTGATAGTTTTTTTTAAGTATATTTATGTATGTATAATATTTACGTATATATTACATAAAAGGTACATTTTCTAGTCGTAAATTAAAAGTTTTTAGTACTAATATATAATATATTACATAATTATATTGTATTAATATAATATTAATAATGTCCACCACTACTTAACCTTAACCCTACCACTGTCTGCACGGTGGGACATAATATGTCACCCTACCAATGATATAATATTCTAAATTTATTAAATTGTATAAAAGATTTAAATTTTTTAACACCAAGGTAGTTTTAAAAATTATTATTACTCTATAAGTTTATCGTAATTTTCAAAAAAAAAAAAAAAAAATGGCGTAAAAGTTTATCAGATCTCTGTGCTGGAGAGTTAATAAAATTATAATGAATTATTAATGAAAACTCTTTAAAATTGTGAAATTTTTTACTATGGAAACCCTTATTACTGATTAGTATGTAATGATGCTGTACATCATTCAGTAATGTTATAGTTCATACAGTAATAAATAACGATTCTTTCGACCAGAGCACAGAAAATATAATTCAAACAATAATAACCCTGTATTACGGTACACCATCGTCCCTTTCAATCGGTCAACTCTTGAATGCGACCAACTCGAGTAAAAGTATTAGACCACCACGTATTATTTCTATACTCATATAATACACGTAGACAATCCTTTATAGTTTAAAATTAAACAGTACCCAATCTCACAGAGTCACTCACAGTCTCAAGAAGTCTGAATTCGGGACTGCACACGTACCGACTGTCGAGACTCTTGGCAGCAAGTCGTCAGTGCGTGCGTACCGACTGCCGGCTATACACACAATCATTTTTCTCAAAACTCAACTGTTTCGTATACTCGTAGTTAACATAATATAATTAAATATTATTCTGTGCGAGTGTTGAAGTGTCCAGTATTAGTGTATCAAAAATCCGTGTGTTTGTGTCCGTTCATTACAACACCTCGCCACTAGAATAATCATAGCTAAGAGACTCATTTACACCGAGAGACCAACGCCGATCAAGAATTAATTGAATAATCGTTAACGACTAAAACACAAATTTTACCATCTAACGAGTTGGAGAAAAAAAGAATGCTAAATTGTGCCCAATGTACAAAGAATAATAAACGGCGTTCCATCTAGGCAATTCAGGTACACTAGTGACTACAAAATATGATTTTTATGCAAATTGCATTGTTGCACCGTTTATTATTTTATTATTACACTATTACAGTGTTTTTCTTTCATATTTCACGCGCTTTTGATTAGCAGGAGCCTGCTTAACGCGTGTGGAAGGGGTGATTAGACACCGGGCGGAAATTGCAAATTAATTATTAGGGGCTCCCGGGGACGTTATTTTGACCATATAATATATGGTGTATGATAAGATAAAAATACCATCCGTACTTTAACATACGTTTTTCCGTATCACTATATTAATACCATTACTATATTAACAGTAATATTATGGATTACTATTAATTTTTTAATATAAGTAACATAAGATCTAATTATCGCTGTCGCCACATATTAGATATATTTTGTGCATACCTACTGCTCATTTTTTATTAGTATTTTAAAACATTAAATATTAATATCAACGATGAGTGTAATAACTTCAATCGTCTTTTATTTTTTCCTCTCCTATTTTTGTAAAATATTTAAAAGTGGAATTTATCGAAGCACATTTAAGTATTAAAATATAATGTATGTGACTGGTTTAGGATTTTCTTAATAATAATTTGAAAATGTGCATTTAAGTAAAAAGTAAATTTAACTATTTGTACTGTGAAATGTTTATTATTATAGGCACTGTATATAATTATTAATAACACTCAATGGTTGAAAATAATGTGATAGGTGAATAATAGATTATGGCCAATTGTAAAGTTTTTGACTACATATTATTTCAATTTTGACTAAAGAATTTATTGTAAACGTATGTGTCCATTTATAAACGTTTCACAGTTTCACTGTAGTTATACATAGGTAAATAGTATTATTGTGTTTAATATATGTATACTTTAAGTTAAAAGACTTAAGGTGTAAATCAAATAATTAAAAAAAAAACAGCTATCGTAATTCCAATAGCCCTCATGATATTGTTATGAATAATATATATTTATACTCTTTTCTTCGTTCGTTAGAAGATAGAAACGATAAATTACAGTATTAAGACGTATAATTCTTGTACTTATACTACCTATGCGATTTAATTAAAGCTTATTATGGATATAATGAATTAAGTATTAATATTCATTCTATTAAATATCTAAATACAAGGATTTATTATTACTTGACCAAATTGAATATAAATTATATGGCATATTATTATCTTATAATATGCTTATAAGCTTGAAAGGAGGCGAAGTACCTACACAAATTAATATTTCACCATCTTCACCTTCTCGTACTGTTATTAACATACTTACTAATTATTATTATTAAATAACTCATTATTATAATTATTATGTAAAATTGATTTTCTCGGCTATTATCAATGTTCATTATTCTATACGAAATAAGACAGTGAAAATAATAAAATAAATAATGTATAATCATTAACTAGCAAACTATGCATAAAGTAGATAAATCTATATTAAATAATACATTTAATGTTCGTTCAGTAAATTCAGATGTAAGAATAAAAGAAATATCTAGTTCTGAAATTAGAGAAATAAATTGAAACAAATATTCGCATTACTCGTAGCATTTCAACACGTAATAGCAGCACAGTAATAATTGTTGTAGGACAAACGGTGACCATCATATTATTAAGGTTAAAAAGCCATAGTCTACTGCAATGTTTGCCACTAATATTGTTTTGTCTTAGGGAAATTCCATTCACCGAATTGCAGTAATTATCAGATTTATCTAGGGAAGCAATGTTATTATAGACCCTTCATTGCTGACGGTTCAAACGGATATAAAGAAAAAGTTTATTTGAAGATTTATCAAGAAATATGAACTTTACAACTGTTGACGAGTAATTTTTGTTAAAATGAAACTGTCACTTTATGCGTATATTCTATATATATTCACTCTTATACTGACATAGTTATTATTACATTGTAATAAGCAAATATAACATGGTATTTAAAGGTAAAAAAGAATTGTTTAGATAAAAACCACAAGATGAAAATTAATTAGCCGATAACAATACCGGATAAGCTTATAGCCTCAAACTTACATTAGCTATAATTATGAAACCAATTATTTTATTTTAAATCGCCATACTTAGAAATTTTTAAAACAATTTTTACCAAGGAATGGTTAATTTGTAATGTTATGGAAATGGAAATTTCAAAATTAATTTTTCCTAGAAGGTTAAGAAAACAAATTCAATTACAATTATAAATCTATAATTATAATTACTTAAGTGTTTAATGTGACCTCCCCTTTCCTCTTTTTCTGAAATAAATCGAAAAACTTTAAAAAAATGTATATTTACACTATTTACAGATTATAGATAGGATATTTCTATTAGTATATTACGGTGGATCATTCTGTAAATAGTAGTATAACAATTATTTTACTATTTATTTATTTATTTTTATACTACTCTTTAATATATACTTACTAGTTTAATTGTAAACTTAAATTTTTAATTAAAGTGTAATAATTGTTGATCAAAAATTGTTAGAAATAATAATTTTGTTTATAATATACTTATATTTATATTTTATTTATCAATATACATTTCAAAGTAAAATAAAATAACCATGATTGAAGGAATAACTACATATATATATATATATTATATGTTCATTGTTAATGTGCGCTCAATGTACGTAATAAATTTGTCATATACTATATAAATACTGTAAAGTCTGTCTAGAACAGTCTAAGGATGAACTGGAAAAATGTTAGAATGGAATTTATTTTGTTCCTGGAAGATAAGTGTGCTATTAAAAATAAACAGAACTAGTTGGAAAAATGATTTTAGTACATTTTTTTTTATAAACAACTATACTAACATTCTTAATTTTTATTATTGTTCAAATGGTTCTACATCTTTAATTGGTACTTTATCAATATAAGCGTGAAATTGTTTTTTGAAGTATAAAAAGTATTTCGATAAAAGGTACGTAATTATACGTAGTTTAAGATACTGAAAAATTACAATAATAACTTTGAGTGATTTATTCTATTACATTCATAAATTATTACAATAAATTTTAGATTCTTGGCGATGCCAGAAATATGTTTAAATGGTTTAAAAATAATAATTTTTGTTTATTTGTTCATAAGCAGTTTAAACTATAAAATAGGGATGTTGAAATTAATTAAGAAATTAAATATTTAATAAAATTGTAAATAGTAATCGGTAATTGGTATAATGTTTAGAACCTTATTATTCAATTTCAAAATCATGGATGGAACATGGAAGTGACAGAGCTAATAATAATAATATTAAAATCATATTTAATATATTTTGGAGAGCTAAAACGACGAATTAGGGTTAATGTAAAATGATGTAGTATTTTCAAGTTTTGACTGAGTTGTAAACAATTATAAGTTGTTTTGCTTTTTGAGTGAAGAATTTCAACAAAATATATTAAATTAGTTTTTTATCATTTAAAAATATTGTATTATGAACTATGAATCTCAACGAATTTGTTTTTTGAGCAACAGTTATTATACAAAAAAAGTTATTGCAACGACAAGTATAGTAATTGTAGCGTTGTAATTGAAAGTATTGCAATGGATGGTGAATGGCCTGTAGTTGGGTCACAATAGTTAATACCTGTATGGGTTTATAACCTAACCACATATATTACAGATAGTTAATGTATATATTATGAAAATTGTATATTTGTAATAAATGATATATGAATTGTGACTAGGCTTATATAATAGAATACCTATATGAGTTTAGTCCATTTTCAAAGAGTGTAAAGAGTCAAATGATACTCATGGTCATGACCCATTGCCTTATATTTTATAATTTTGTAACGTGTGTTTAACATTTTAATATTGACTACCTATAAATTTAATAAAATTTTGGAAAATTTTCAATTTATATTTCTTATATGCTCAGATTTTATATGTAATTTACCGATTGTTTTATGTGAATTGAAATTGCAATCAACTAACAGTTTCAATGTTCTATGTAAAAATGGAATCTGATTGATTTATTGATAAAGTATGCGTAAAACCGAATTTAATTGACATATATAATATAAAAATTATACTACTGAAATCTTATCTCAGTGAATACTAAATACTAAATTAGATACCTTCATATCTCAGTGTTAGTATTGGCTACTCTCGTCAAATATTCGGGTTGAGTTAATTATTTTTATTGTATGCTCAATATTGTGATTGTTATAGTAAAGGTAGAATTAAAGTTATCCTTATAATAAGTCAATTCAGAATAAAAACAATATTTTATTTTAATTTGTATCCATACAAATTAGAGCACTCAATAGTTTCTTATTTATTAGGTATAAAGTATAAAATAGAAACGTATACGTACAAATGAAAAAAATTATCTACCCAATAAATTGGAAAAAAAAATTGTTTTATACTGATAGAATAAACTGTTATACTTAACTTTGTATTTATGCTAATGCGTGTAGTAATATTTAATATTAAATTCGTATTATTCATACTTAATTAATTTTCTTGGCTTGCAGAAATATTAAATAGATAAATATTGTTCAGTGAGATGAAATTTATGGGTTAGCCACTATTTAACCATAACTAATTTTTTCAAACTATTTTAAGTTTTTTGTTTTTAAATTGTAATGTTTAGGAACTAGAAATACTAACGGGATTAGTTTTTGAACCTAGGAAAGTTATTGCATAAAGCTTTTTTTATAATTTCAGGCCCAAAAAAATTTTATTACATTAAAAACACAGTTTTAAAAAGATTTCAATATATAAAATATGTAAATATACTAATTGTATAAATCATCTGAAATCATCAATCGTGCTATACACAATGCAATGATGTCCGATGTATCTTAAACTCATCCAAGAGGTTTGTGACTGTTTATTTAAAATAATATCGGTTAACCTCTTTCCCAAATAAAAAATTAAAATATTTTTGAATGCTTTCATTCATTTACTAATTCCTAAAATATTAATTAGATAATAATAGTTGTAGTGTCATCTATCTGTTTTAAGCTGAACTTGTGTTCTGAACTTAGAGATAGAGAGTATAGTACACTGATTAATTTTATTTTGATGAGCCTAACAACTTAACCTTACAGGACCTTGTTCTGAAGTTTAATTTCATTATTCAAGTATTTTAATATATAACTTAACCAGTTTCAACCAACTCATCACCCGTACAATGGTACGGCCAATTAGGACTTGCGTACTATCTATTTAGTCAAGGACAAATTACTTATTATAGTTATTATTAGGACCGGGTTACTTTCATATTTGTACAATTTGTATAATATGTTTTACTTTACCTAAAATAGGTACGTATGTGGTATGTACGAATTTGATTATTGTGAACAATTTTTCAGCGAATTTAAACAAAATTATTATATTGATAAAAAAGAAATGATTTAATATTCACTTAAATTTATCTTAAATTGTTATTGACAGGATGTGAAAATCATACGTTTAAATGTAAAAATCTTACGAAAGAAGTTTGAAAAATTCTTAAATTTGCACTAGGTAATAGTTTTTTTTTCTCCTAATTTAAAAACATTAAAAACGCATCATTTCAGTGCACCGTTTTGATAGGAGACTTTCAGTTTCGACGAGAGGCGTCCATCTCCTCACCAGAAAAACAACCTGTCACCGAGAGGGCGATTCGCTGATATCGCGTGTACATTTTCAGCAGGTAATAGTAACAATCGTAAAATAGTACCACTTATATCACGATACAATAATATGATCTACGCGTATCCGAATTCTGTTGGTGGTGGTGGTACAGTACCGAATCACTATATCACTACCTGTGAGCTCACCGGAAGGGGTGGTAACGGTGGGAAGGGGCGATGACGATTTTGAAACGTCTGCGTCCGACCGTCGATATCGATCCAGTATCGATCTGTGTCAGACCGCGTTTCGTTTGCACGCCAGACGCAAAAAAAAAAGAAAGAAAAAATTAAATTAAAAGAGTACCTACGCATCATATTATCGTTTTCATACCTATATTACAGTGCAGTAGTGCTAGTAAAAGTCATTATTTATATTATTGTCGTCGCGCAGTTTCGTCCGTCTTCCACGTTTATTGTTCGTGCTCACATAGTAGTACGCGCAACCGGCAACGCACAATATTATTATCGTCACAGGTAGGTACAATGTGTGCAATAACATAAAATCTAACGAGTAGTAGACGTTGTACCGTATATTATACATGTAAGCGTATAAAATCTAGGCGCGTACGTATTATACAGTCGTCATGGTCTGCCGACGTCGGCAAAACGATTCGTCCGTCTATCTAAATAATCTCAATCTCAATGCGCGCGCGCTCCTCTTCGATTGAATAACACAAACACGTAACACAATATATTGAATCAAAAGCTAAAACATATACGCCTACATAATAATTATATATTGTGTGCGTTTGTATAATAACGCGCCACATTACGTCGAACGTTCTCGGAGTGTGTACAATGCTGCCGTTGGCACCGCCGCCGTCGCCGCCAACAAACCAAACTGATGCAGCCGAGGAGGACCAAGAATTAATCGACGCGTACAATACAATAGGCTCTATTGATAGTTCGAAATTCGGAGGAACTGAAAGTTCGATCTAAAAAGGTTTCCGATTAGACGAGAGTTCAGATCACCGTGTGGAAGGAAAAAACCAATTAATCGAATTCAAGGAGAGTTGAACAGTTTTATGACAATCCGTCATATACATATTATTTAATATTATTTTATTCATTATACGTAACAGACACATCAGATACATAAAATGTATACATATTTATTATTTATAAATATATTTAATCTGAAAAATCTGTTATTTTCGTTTGAGTTACATTTTTGACCACACTCTGGTTCATATATCTGAGGTAATAATGCAAATTACATTACAAACATTTTTCTATCCATTTTGGATTGCTCGAATAATATTTACATTATCCTATCATAAAATATTCAGCTTATTTTGCAGATAAATAGGAGAAAAAATTATTCAAATTGTATTGTGCTTACTGCTGGTTTCCTCTATAGATTTATCGAGGGGACCGAAATATAATATGTGTTTTCTTTGGATATTCGAGCTTTTCTGAGGGGTCAGGGGAACAAACGTTAAGTTCAGCTTATAGATGTATTCGAACTATCGAGAGTTAAATGTGTATACAGCTGTATACTAGCGCATACAACGATACATACATCGTCGTAAATTTTAATAATAAACACGATACTACATGTGGTGGCGGTGGTGTTGGCGACGCGTCATGTGCGTTTTACTGCAGCTTCTAGCCGCGGCGGTCTAGTTAAAAATAAAAACGCTTAATAATAATAAATAATAATAATAATAATAATAAAATTACGTTGCCGATGCAGAAGCGCGCGCAATCGCCGCCGGCCGTTTGACCAGGCCATATCGCAGAGACCCGATAGTGACGTGCCGTCGCGCGGTGTCCGTCCACGCCATCGTTTCCGTCCGTGCGGTTGTCGCGTGAGGGGCGTGCGCATTCGTCATCCCCCGCCGACACGGGCCACGCACGTGCATTCACCCCCGTCGCCGCAACTCGAAGGTAAATATTTAATATCAATATAATATGTATTTTAATGTACATTTGGCTCTTGGTAACTCGAAATCCTCGACATCACGAATAAATAAAATTGCGCTTCAAATAACAATAACTACAAGCTTAACGTTTTAAATAATCTTGTTAACTCGAAAGTTAATCAGACAAGTTTTCAATATCTCAAATTTTCTCTTAAAAATTTTGTACTAAAAAATATAGTTCATTATACTGTGATTATCTTGGTGAAAAAAAATTGTACCTATCTTACATTATATTCTTTTAAAATTATAGCTTTTAGAACTTTGAATCAAAATAATCCTTATTAATGCATTTCCGATGATAACAACGATGAATCGGATTAACTAAGTAGAGAATAGACTAAAGACGAAACTATTTTGGATGTATACGTATGTTATAGTAAGGCCAATTTTTATTCTCACTGTGAACATTTTTGAGTTACTTACCAAGAGTTGAATGTATTTATGATTGTATAGAATTATACATAAGTATTTGTGTACACTGTACACAAGCGATATTAAAATAGTATTATGATATATCATGTCTTCTATATCATTGAGATTTTCGGTGTGTGAATGATTCCCGGTGCTGGTCGGCGAGGGATTGGGAGTATGGGAATTTTCTGGTAATAAACGGTTTTTCTGGGCGCAAGCAACTTGTCGAAAACGTTTGGTAATACGTGATCTTACTTACGATTTAAACTTTAAATTTAAACCATAAATCTACAAAATGCTGTTTTCGATTTTTTCTGTATAACAGTGTGCTAAGAATCAAGAAACCAAAATAAAAATATTTTTAAATATTTTTAACTATAAATGCGTTTTTATTTATTTGTTTTTTTTGACGTAAGTTTAGATTTTACCCTAATATTTTACGCATCGTATGCCAGAATATTAAATGTAAATACGTCTCAAATATTAAGGCAAATATTTATTTTTTTAAGAATACCAAATATTGTATGTAAATACATTACTATATGAATCGAGTTTTGGTCAAAATCGTCTTTTATGAAATATTATTTTTGTATTTAAAGACATCAGCTGTTCTTGCATTAATTTTTAAACTCCTGTTTGTCTCGCCGGAATTTAGAGATATTATTAGCATATATTTTTTATTATTATTTAAGATATCATCATACCAATCAACGGAAACGGTGGTGGTTGCAAAGTGAGTAGAACTTAAGTACCTCGTAGACCCATTTTAAGATTTTGTCTATGAAATATTTTTGCGTAGAATTTATTTTTTATGATTGGTACGGAAATAGTCCGGTTAAAACTTGGCTTTCAAACACTTGATCAACCATAATGGTATCATCCAGGCATCATCCAGGCCAATTATACGGTTCAGAAAAAATGTTCTAAAATACTCGAAATATACTTTACAGTGTCCATTTTTCTGCAGCATATTATAATAAAAATGTTGTTGATTCATAATATTCTTACTTCTTACCGGCAAACAAATATCATCATTTTATACCAAGTATTTTTATATAATACTCAATCGCTCCATATATTTTGTTGTTCATCCTATTATTTCCTATGGAAATTTCATTTTATTGGAGACCAATATTCTGATTATAATTAAATTCTTAAATCGATAAACTTTAAATTCTCATGTTTTGTACAGCAACAATAATTAATGTGTTAGTAATATTGATATACACAATTTACAAAGAAAACAAATTATTAAGTATACATACATCATACATACATACATACATACATATATATATATATTATAACATAATATATATGTATGTACCTACTACATAAAACAGTATTATATGCTGCAAACCCGTCCAACCATAGTATACGATTCAAATAAAAATGTTTTTCAGCTGAGCCTTAGATTTATTTTATAGATCCTCGAACTTAAAACATTTTCATATGTAATATTTGTATTTTATTTCAATGTATTATTATTTATCAAGTTTTACGTCAAGCCTTACAAAATAATCTAATTTTATATCAAGTGTGATGTATTTGTAACGTATTATTATAATATAACTCGTTAATTCACATTTGTATTTCAATGTCATATTTATCTGATAACTAATCCATAATAATTATTTGATTACATTATGAATTATTAACAAACTATAAAAGAATTTTTAATTTACTACCTAATTATAAGTAAATGCTACCAACTGATGAATAATATTTATTTTTATATTATAATTCATAGCTGTACTATAGTTTAAATAGATTATTTTTATGAAAATGGTATAGATAGATTATGAATATAATAAAAAAAAATTATCATTATTCGTAGATATTTAACTTTTTATAAATTTATATGGGAATATTTAAATTTTAAAAGATTTAATTAGGATTTCCAATATCTTGTTTTAAATTAAGTTTTAAGAACCCAAAATGTACATTTCAAAAATGCAATATATTAAATATATATTAATATAGACATGTTCAACAACAAAATTCCATATTTTGTTTATGATGAATTTTTATTATTAGGAACATAATAGATACGAAAAACTCATTAGTTTTATAGTACCTTTTTTAGAAACTTTTTATGTCAGTAAAAGTGGTTCTATATATTCATTATTTCAAGAACTTATTTTGATTTTAATGGTTTGAAAGTAAACAAAAATTGTGCTTTAAAGAGATAGACTTTTGTTTTACACAGAATTTAAATGCGTGATATTATGACATTAATTCATGCTCATTTATTTTCATCTTGTCAACTTATAAAAAAAAAAAAAAATCGATTTTAACTTTGATACATGATAATTTTGTATGATCTTGTATGTATAATATATATTATTATGAAATGTTTATGTTATGAATTTTTAACTTTTAACTACACCGACTATACGTGTCAACAAAATTTTAACTAGTTACAAAAAATTTTAAATGTATACATTACACTGGACTTTATATTAGTACATATGTTATCTATTGAGACATTGCGATATGATTAATATGCCTGTTATAATATTAAAAACGAATATACTATGTACCTTTGATTATACTTAAGAATAAGATACTTTATAAATAACTGGTTAAAACTGCTTGTGATTTTTGTATTTTATTTCTTTGAATTTATTTCAAACATTTTCAATAATAATTACTATATGAATTATGCGAAGCTGTTTTGTTTTAGGCTAATTAATTATTATTATCATTATATAAATTACATTTAATTTATGTTTACTCTTAATAAAACGAACAATTGAGACAACACATATCTAATATACTTCAATAATAGACAAAACATAATATTCCTAAAATCATAATATTCACCAAAAACATGAACAATTTTAGATGACGTCAAAACCACAATAATAATATTACACTATTTTATTTGGAACTACTAAAAACAACTATTTTTTAAATTGTAAAATTATAAAATATTTATAATTTAATAGGTTTCCATACTTTGTTACGCTATAATGTTTACTGACTAATTGTTTTTAAACGACGTTTATACGTGTAATTTTCAAGGCATGATCTGTACTCAATTGATATATAGTCTATTGTAGACATAATTGTTTCAATCCGAGATGAAAAAAATTAAAAACTACAAAAATATAATGATCATAATATAATACTATGTTGTTGTTCAATTTTTTTTTTTTTGCACTTATACCTAGTGTTATAAGTATTATGCGAGTTGAGTTTAATTACAATATAAATTTAGTGGACCATCTTAGATCCAACCATCAATATATATATATTATATAATTAAGGAACATTAAACAACACGCGTCGATCAAAGGAACAAAAATAGACAGCAACACAGCTGGCTCATGTTTCATTGACCTACACACATGCGTGTAGGTCTGTTACTATATTATTATATTATGATCTTGTGCGTATATGCGGATACAGAATTTCGACTTAATTGTTTTTTTTTTTTTCGTGGGAAGCACAGTTAGTTAAATTGACCTTATTCAGTTATTTGCTTTTCTATAATAATAAACACAATCCAAACAAAATTCACCCATGTTAATAAATTATGCCCGACTTATAAGCGTATATAAATATTAATTATTATATATTAATACTGGAATGGCGAAATTCTATATACTAATAATTGATTATAATGTTGCATAACATAATAATATGTTGGACATTACTATACTATTTTAGATTCTGAACGGAGTGATGGAAGCTATTGGTTTTACAATGATGTGTGTTTTTTTTTTTTTTTTTGTGTCTGAGGACACCTTTTTTGGTAGTAAAAATGCATCGATTTTCTAAAATAGCAACTTTTCTGAAAGGAAAGTCAATGTAGATGGTACTTGGGTAAGTCAAAAATGCAACTTTCTTAATACTTTTTGAAAACACCGAAAAAAACGATAAAAAATTACGAAAAAACGGGAAATTTTACACAAATTCACGTTTTTACAAAAAACATTTTTTTTAAAATTCTCTAACTCAAAAACGAAAAACCGTAACAACTTGAAATTTTCACCAAATCTTTATATTGGCATTATCTATACATACTTAAGATTTCAAAGTATTTTGACATATTTTGACTTATTTATAGACAATTTAAATTTTCGATTTTTGTAAGTTTTTTTTTAAAAATATCTATAAAATATTTTTGGCTGTCCAAAAACTTTTGAAAATGAATTAAAGGATTAAATATAAGTAATACTAATTGTAACTAAAAAATATCGGAGATGGTTTCACTCAAATTTTTTTTATAAGCCCATAAATTCAAATTTGTATAAAATATGTTAAAATCGTAATAATTTGCAAGTTATTTTGTAGTTAAAAATTCATAAAATTTTTTCTGTTTATACATAAGGTTCAAAATTTTAACACTAGGTTGCCCATAAGCTAATCTTCAAAAATATATAAAAAAATTTCTACCAGACTTCAAAGAAAAAATTTGATGACTTTTTGAAATTTAAATTTTTACGAAATTGCATTATAATTTAATTTAAATATAAAATACTATATTATTATATACACATTTTAGACAAACACATTCAGAATCGTTATTCGTGTACAATGATATCTATGAATGCATTCAAATTTAACAAATTCATAGTACTAATGACCTATCCTATAAACGAAGTGCATTCCACCCCCAACTGTACAGCAAAGCGAGGCCCATCCGTTCTTTTTTAATAATGTTAATTATAATTTATAACATGCGATTTAGTAAATTTTTATTCCATTATTTTAAAAACTTATGTTTTAACATTTAAACTATATATTTTAAAATATGCTTAAAGTATTGCCTAGTTTATTATTTTAAAGGAGTTATATAAGTAAAGATAGGCTACAAGAATAAATTGAGAGAGGCAAACATTATTATGATTTATATCACGTTGCATTTATTTACATTAATGTACAAAACAAATAAATTATATATTAGAATATAATTATTATATATAATATAAAAGTATAATTATAAATTGTCAAATTAAATTGCATAAATCATCGACGTTCA
Organism: Chaitophorus viminalis; assembly: GCA_025469195.1. Taxonomy (NCBI): domain Eukaryota; kingdom Metazoa; phylum Arthropoda; class Insecta; order Hemiptera; family Aphididae; genus Chaitophorus; species Chaitophorus viminalis. Next base: position 182,931 of record JAIPRK010000276.1, read on the forward strand.
TTTTATCAACTTTATAAAAATAAGCAAAAATTTAAAATTTTATACTTAAATGTTTTTTTTTTATATACCAATATCTTAGACTGATTAACCAACTTGTTTTATATTTATAATTTCAAAACTATATATTTTCAATTTTTTTTTTTTTCTGAAGTTATAGTACACAGGTATATCTCCATCAGTAGATACCTATATTGAAAAGTATCAAACTTACAGAACATTTATGAGGGTTTAAAAATATAATTTAAAAAGTTTTCCCAATTTTTTGATGGTTATCTATAAAAATTATATAAAAGAATTCAAAATATCTTCCTTAATTTACAGTTTATGTGAAATTTTTAATGTATATACGTATAATGAATTTTCTAATCTTTCTGAGTACTCCTTTTTTCAAAAAAGGAATTTGCGCACGTTTTTAATAAAATATGTTCAAAAACAAATAATTTCAGATATGGTTTATGGCAAAGTTGACTATGGTTGGATCCAAAATTATTCAATTATAAAATTAAATTATTCAAATTTATAGATCTTTATAATAATTTATTTGTCAAATAAATGATTGGAATTTCCAGTCTTTTGTAATTTTAAAAAAAAAAACTAATAAATTGTTGTTATAAAATATAAAATGTTTTTTAAATTTCTAACAGTATTGTAGTATGATCAATAAATTTAGAACGTTGGAGTATTATTTTTTTATGTTTTAAATTTAATTTTTTAAATTATTTATTTTTGGAAAAATAACATATTATATAATATTATAATTTCAATATAATTAATGTGATACGACTTCAGATTTAAAATATTCTGAAATTTCCTCATTTTATATGGTTACTGTGTATTAAAAATATTATTTATAACTTGATTTTAATATAATTATGAATAAATAAATGAATAAATTAACCTTATGCGTAAAATAATGCTAGTATTGGTACTATTTTAATTAATTTTTATAACCTTCAAGTTAATTGTTTAGCATTTATTTGTGTTGATATTCATTGTTTTTATTAATAAGTAATTTAATTTATTAAACTAATAGAGTAAAAAGAAATAAAACGTAGAAAATTGAAATCTAAGTATTGGGCATTTGGGTGGGGCTGTGTCCAGTAAAATTGTTAAACTGTTGTTTAATAATATATAAAAAAAAACTCAGCCCCTTTTTTTATTTATGAACCATGTTTTTCATTGTTTTACTGAATAAAATTATGATATTTTTATTACGAATGACTTATAAAAGGTATTAGGCAAAATAATAGTTTAAAATATTATTATATTACATTCATTTAAATTAGAGTTGGTACAAAAATTACTAATAAAATATTATTATTAATATCTAAGTATTCAAAATCAAATATAGCATATATTATAATATAATACTATGTATAAAACGTAAGTATTTATGGTGCTATACTATAATAAATCAAATAATTGGTTAGGTTACGGTAAAATAGTATGTAATTGTAATTCAGAGTATAATATAGTAATTTATTTCCATTTAGTAAATAAAATACGAGTGTGTGTAAAATTCTAATGTCAGTAGTATTTGTTGAAGAATATTTTTTCGTATAACGCATAAGCGTATAAGTAATACAGTTTTATTCAGATTGTATGATTTTAGTGCACTGCTCATTTTAATGTACTGATATTATTTATTTTACCGTGTAGTTGTGCATATTGTGCAAAATAATATATACACTTTTATAAAATGTTATATTGGAGCCACATTTATTAAGCCACTTGATCTTTATGTATTCCAATACACAAAGGGATATAGGTACATATTATATTACTATACATAGATAGTGATATCAACAATTTGACTGAAAATACCTCATATTCTTGGCCCTCTAACTCATATAAAGTTTGATGAAAACGTACAGATGAGGTCTTGATAAATAACCACACAGTAATATACATCATATATCTATTATAATATATCTATAATCTGTAATTTCTAAATATATATTATATAGGTACATTATACTCAGGCTATGTTACCAACGTTGTTCAAATAATGTAGCGAACTCATATCTTCTCATTATTTCAATGTTTTATTAGCAACGGACTAATATTTTTTGAAATTTTTATTTCATGGATTTTCCCAGAAAAAACATAATTTTCGAAAGTTAAAAACCTATGTATTATATTTAAATATTTATTTCCTCTAAATGATATAACTCAGATGTATTTACTTCTATATACGTATTGTGAAACTCAGTAAAGGACTTACTTTTTTTTTATTAGTATTTTTTCCTAATAGATAAATTACAATTAAAACTATACTGCCCAAGGCGATATTTGTCAAATATGTGGATATGTGACCATGTAAAATTATTTAAAAAGAAGTTTTATCCAAAGTGAGTTGTTACTACTTACTTGTAATGGTTGTAAATAAGTTTAATTACAATAATATTGTAAGCAGTAAAATGTTGTTTGAGAAAAGAATGTTGTCGGTTTGAATATTTTATGAAAATCTTACACATTTGCCATAAAATTAATGATATATGTATTTATTACAATTTATTTTCTGTTGTAAAATCAGGATGATAATTATTAGTTATTTCTATAACTTTGATAATTATTCAACCTACGATCTATACATCAAGCACTAAAGCCATTTAAAAGGTTTTTACAAGATTGTATAAGATATATAAAATACATTTATAAATTAGGTTTATATTTGTATCATTTTTACATTTTTACGTTCTTCATCAGAACCTAAAGTTCTAAAATTGTATAAAGAAGTATATATAATATATATATATATATATATAATAATAATATATTATGTATATTTATTATATATATATATATATGATAATGTGATCAAAATATTGAAATCAAAAAGGTTTTAGTGGGTGATTGTATATATGTAAATGTGTGAATGTGTAAATATATATTATATATGTGTGTGTGTGTGTGTGTGTGTGTGTGTGTGTGTGTGTGTGTGTGTGTGTGTGTGTGTGTGTGTGTGTATATAGTATATACACATCTAGGTGTTCGAATTATGTAATATATATTATTATGTATTGAGGGTACATATTATGCATGGAAACGTACGTTCACCGTCGTGGGAGGGCGGTTGATGACAAAAATGAAACGTTATCGGGAAGGCTCACGATTTTAAAACCTCAAAAGAATGTTAATGCTCCGAAATGTTTATGGTCCGGTGCAATATTTTTTTTCCACCGCGGTGTCCATAAAAAAAAAACACACACACACAGCGGTGTAAACCGGTGGTGGGATAGTGTGAAAGAGAGACGGATGGAACGTAATAATATAATGACTGTTTTATTTCGAACACGCGGAAGAGACATTAACGTCTTATCCGTTGCCGACGCCGACGCCATCGCCACCGCCAACTGTGAACTTCTTCCGAGCGGCTCCGGTCTATCGCACAGTCAATTTAACGCAATGAAAACGATGACCATCTTATAATAATAATAAAAATAATAGCAATAATAATGATGACACTAGTGTCCATCGTACGTATAACTGTGCACGTATTATACTGTATAGATCTCAACATTAACAGCCTCATCGTTGGGTGTTTTTTTTTTTTTGCAGCTGCCGCCGCTATCAATAGTTTTGGCGTGCGCCACCGACGACGACGATTACTGTAGTTCGCTGTCGTAGTTATAAAATACGATCAATTTAACAATTTATACACAAACACACACATATACGTAAAAATTTATATCTCACATTTATTTTTTTATTTTAAACCTGTAAATGCGAGTGACTAATTATTTGTGCCAGTGGCGTTATTTATCAGAAATTTTCCTTGACAAAACAACAACACTATGTTAAGCCTTTTTATTTTCGATCCTGTACACATCGGGTTTCTTAATATTTTCTAATTTTTATTTTTTATTTAATAAATTATTATCTATGAGTGATTATCTATATTCAATGTGCTTATGCCAGATGCCATGCCGAATTGTATTAATATAAAATATTTCATGCCTACGTGTTCCTCAAGTAGTCAAGTTTAAAATGTAATTTTATTATTGTTCTTTTTGTAAAGGTAAGGGCGTAGGTTTATTGTTTTCCTTTAACTAATTAAATGTAAATATATTTTTTACTTAGGTATTCATCACTTATAAAAAACAAAAAAGTTCCTGTAGGCACTTATTAAAATTATAAACGTAGCTACAATTTTTTACATGATTTAAAAATATTTAAGCTTGAACTATTAGAGTTTTGGCATATTTTAACAGCAAGAACATTTTTATTTAAAAACTATTCCTGTATTTTACCTATACAATATACATTATCTAATGAAAATTAAATTGATCTCATATTTTTTTTCATTCAAATTATTCTGTTTTTTGATGTACACATTTTGTACTCCATATTCTTAACGTGAAAACTAAAACGATCACGTCAGTTAAAAAACTGTTATAACCGCAGCTGTAACCTGTTATCAAAGTCAACGTTGAAATGAATTGATTTTTATACTGAAATTTTTTTTAGAATTTACACAAAATATTCAATAATAAAATATTTTGATTTTAATTGTTTGCTATTTATATAATGAAGTACAAAACATTTTATATGTATAAATCAAAAACTACAATTCAACATGGATTATCGTAGATGTATACTTTTTTTTTAAATCGATAAAGAAATACGATTTTGAGTGCGTATGGCAAGAATATTTTGATTTGGTAGTTGATCGATATTTTATTTTGGTTTGAATTCTTATCCGCCCGAAGGTGTTCGTGCACTTGATTTTTTCATTCTTTCGTATTCTGTCGATGGAACGTGTATTTTTCACGGTTCACTAATCATTTTTAAATTACATACACAAAGCGCAGGGCGGCATGTACTCAGTGGGCTACCCATATAAACAAGCAAGTAAATCTCAACCAAAAAAAAAAAAAGAAAAAAGAAATAGAACTATATAATATATAATGTTATTGGTTCACCGGACTTGCTTCTTCAAAATCCTTGAATTTCCGGTTAAAGACCCGACGATTTATGGTTCAATAGACCCAAGTGTGTTTCTAGTGATGGACTGTCAAAGATTACAATTTAAATTCTGTGCACAATAAGATTATTTTGATAAGCGTCGAATACTATAACATCAACTGTAATCCATGTGATAACGTTTTAGGCACGCGAACATAGCACGATGTGGCCTCACATACGGAAAACAGAGAGCGTTGCAGAGCTTAAGATGAGATTCACCGGCAATCACAATGTCAAAAACGGCATTGGGGTTTCGGGTAAAACAACTAGGACGCCGCAGACGAGCAGAGCAATGAAGAGGGAAGTAGTTACGAAAAACCTGACAAAACAGGGAATTTTAGTTGTAAACGCCAACCAAGTGAGTACATACTGTAGGTTATCATTTTTATATTTTCAAATTAATCATCTATAAGATAATGTGATATTAAAAATTAATGAAGAATAGTATTAGGTAGTTATTAATTTGAAAGAAGTATAATTATATAAAAGGTATTGAATAACGTTTTACATCTATTGATTTAAAATATCGAATAGTGTTAGTATTTACTCCATAATCTGAAATTGATCGTATCATCGAGAACAGTCATAGTTGACTACAATTTTTTTAAAAGATTACATAAACTTATATGTTTTAATATAATATTTATAGAATATTATATTGTTGTTCTTTTATGACAATTTAAATGTATAATGACTTATTATTATATAAATAAGTATAGAAATCGTTTTAAGATTTGCTTAGAATTTTTCGTAATGGAAATTCATAAGAAAAATTAATCTAATTTGGAAATAAATATTGTATAATGAACATAATATTTTGAAATGTATTACCTTAAATAACTACAACCTTTTTAAGTACGTATTGTTTCAATTCGAACGCAGTTTTAATACATCGGTTACTTGTATGTTCGTTATGGAACAAAGATAATCGGGGGCATAATGTATTATTATCAGTTTTATTGGCATCATAAATATTTTACAATATTTGATCACGAAAAACAAGAGGCGCACTGGCGGCCATCGACCGGTTGTAACATAGTGACCGGTTCTATCTGGTTTTAATGGTACATACACATACAGATCCAAGACAAGATACGTCGTTTATATATACGTATACACATGAGCACATGCATGTTATTCCGTTTACTTCCGGTTCGAATTCCCAGTTAGTAAGTTGATGAAAAAAAGCAAAGATTCTGAACGCCATACGTATTTTAGTGAGATATTATATTATAACAGCCCAATATAGCTTTATTCCACATTCAAAGTGTATATCTATATTTAAGATAATTGAAAAATGAATTTAGACATCACACTTATAAATTATAATGTACCACCTCTCTATCATCGTCACACAATACTTATTGACTATTGTTCATAAAATACTTTCTACAGATTCATATGACAAAGCTGCAATAATAAGTCAATTATTATATTTTTTTACTAGGTAAACTAAAATAGAGTGTATATGACTAAATACTGATGAATATGTACCAGATTGCATTGTAATATTATTAAAATGCTCCGAAAAATTGAAAATAAGTAACCCGATTATAAGTCAGTTTAATAGGATAACGATTAAGGGGATCGTAATTCATGATTTTCCATCTCTGAATATCACACGCACAACATAGAAATTTGGACGTTTTCTATTTCCAACGTACCGTTCGATTAATTAATGTGATAAAAATTTTGAAAACTTATTTGAATTCGTTCGTTAAGTTTACTTTAGATCGATTTTCCCACTTTTTTTAAATTTTGCATTTAACATTCCCAAAAATTAACTTTTGTTGATTTTTATGTTTCCAATTCGTTTAATTCTATTGTGAAATTTTGGGAGACAAAACTAAAAAAGTGGGAAAGTCGATCTAAAGTACACTTAACGACGAATTTAAATCAATTTTCAAAATTCTTATCGCATTTATTGATCGATCGGTACGTTGGAAATAGAAAACGTCTAAATTCCTATGTTTCGAGTGTGATGATAGACAGAGATGGAAAATCATGGCATACAATCTCTTTAATATCGATTTAAATTTATGGTTTTCTTAATTAGGTGAGGATCAATTTTATTAAAGAAATAGTTTAAATAACAAAATAGTTGTGAACCATTATTATGTTATTATTATTATTATTATTACATTATATGTATCATTTATTTTGAAATATGTGGTTCTGGTTGTTTTGTTAATTATAAACAACTCCTAAAATACTGATATTAAACTATATTACGAAATTCGCCCTTTTTTAGCCATGCAATTTTCAAAATTAGAAAATCGTTTAGGGTATTCATAAGTATTCACAAGGATCCATAAGCAAAATAATAATAGTTTCATAAAATGTACCTTTTTAATAACCAAAAAGTATATATTATTAATAATTATCTCTTGATTAATTAAATAGGTATTTAAATGGTGTAGGATAATTGTTAACTTAAATATTTATTATTATTACTAATTTTACTATTCAAAAATAAGTATCCTAATTAAATTTATACTTGAATTATACTTGTAAGATACTTATAATATAATGATTTATATTAGAGTAAATTTTCACGTAGTAAATCTTACAGCACACGGAGAATATTCATTATAAAAAGAATACTACTTTTACCAAATGTAATAAATTCAAAATAATAAATTCATAAAATTTCTACTTTTTCTAAAAATTACAATCTAAAGAAAACGAAACCGAAATCCACCGAAAATTAAAAAAAAATAATTGTAGAAACTCAACATTATTTTAACTTAGTGTAAACTTAAATTATTCTAACATAAATATTATTAATAATATTTTTATTTTATTTTTAATTATAAATAATAATCATGTAAAAACTCTATCTAGTTAAAATATTTATTTTTGATTTAAAACTTATAATATAAAAAAGAAATTGAAAATATCTTATATTTTCCGAAAAGTTAAATATTTAATCAATCATTAATTTACATAAAACACATTTAGTTAAATTTTATTTCTTATTTCTGAATATTTAACTATCACTAACTTCCAGTTTTTCTGATCTTATGATGATACATGATTGATTGATGTCGTTTATGACATCTTCATTCATTGTAGGTGTGCGATTCAGGCATATAACTTCAGTCATTTCAATAACGACGATGGAATTATTATATTTCCAATTAGTTATCTTAACATTATTTGTAAATTTTAATTTTTATCAAATGTTTTTACATTGAATTTAAGTATCAGTTTTTTTTTTTAATATAACTTCAGAAGTTTTGGAGTCCTAACATGTCTTGAATTATCAAATAATATGACATTAAACTTGACTTAAAAATATTAAATATTAATCGCTGTAATCAACACGCCTTTTATAGCTTTATTATAATAATTTTTTACAGATATTTATGTGTTCTTTTTATTTTTACAGTAAACAAAGATAAATACTATAAAAATTTTACTGAGATTAAAATATTTAAATTTATATACATTTATTTATGTTCAGGATTGTGGTTCCACACTAGTTGTTATTCTGAAATAATTTCTGTTTTATTCCGGCAGTTACCTATACTTTCATCAAATGATTCGTTTCGTGATTCATAGATAATTGTCATTACTTGGTAATTTGTTGAATTTAATTATTATTTACATCTACTTAATCCCGCTTAATGAGTAAATTTTCATTTGCAACTGATTTTATAGTAATGTAACCGACTATAGTTTGATATTATTATATTTTTTGAAGAACTTCATTTAAATGGATATTTAATTTTCTTGTGTAATCATTGTTTTTTTTTTTTAATCTTATCGACAAAAATATATTATTAAATTGTTATGTTTATTATTTACATGAATAATATATATGTATATATAAAATAATATAAAACGAACTTCATCAGTTTTATATATTACAATAACATATAAACATATTACACACAGCGTTCTATTTTTCAACTATGTAGTCCCTCAAATCATTAAAACAGGCTTTAAAATGGGAATACATGGAGTTAGACAGATACCGTACCAGATAGAGACTCTCCTTCGGCGATTAATAATGTTTAATTACCATGTATATCAGTGCCGAATCTTCTAGAAATCGCCGCTCTTATTGCATATGTAAATTATGACTGTATTGAATCGTGTGAACCAGATGAACTTAGTCGTCAATCAGTCTGTTCAAGTGTGGTTTAGGGGTATAATCGACTTGTTATATCGATTTTCTCTATACGATATAGTTTCCATAACCGGTATTCACTCCGTTTCCGGTAATATAGCACCACCAAATAAACGTAACCTATTTGTGCTGTGTATATATTGAAAATGTTAATGTTTACAATTATTGTTACTTCCTACTGTCCAGAAAAAAAAAAACATTCAAAATGAATAACTCGAATATAATGCAAAAATATAAATTATTTCAATTTAAAAAAGTTGGACATGGAATTATTCTATGACTAATATACTTGTGAAAAACGTATATGTGTGCAATCAAATTATGACCAAAATAATAATTTATCATACATAAGTGCGGAGTATTTTATTTACGTTTCGAATCTTATTCGTCAGTGAACGTAATATATTATATTGTGAATTAACCATGAAAAACGCAAGTAATTAACGGAGCGTGCCAAAACAACGGTATATCTAGCTATAGGTATAATATACTCTTGAATTATGCTAAGCCATGCAGACCGTGATACCCAGTAAATAGTAATCAGTATATATAGGTATAGTTTCAGTCATGATATAGGTACTTGTACAAAGTTACTTACCGTTAAGCGCGCACATAGCTGCATTATGATATTATTGTTCAATAATTCACGATTCATGCTATGCATTTAAACGGTGTCCAGAACAATAATATTTATGCATAATAGCGTCTCTTATACTGGTCATATACTTGTATATACGCTCGATTGTAATAAATTCAGTAGGTATATTATATGTAATATAGTTAGTGATAGTGCCTTAGATCTTAATACATTTACTGGAGCCTAGTCGATCTAGGTTTACTTATGATACATACGTATTATGATTCAGAGAATGTTGATTTGCATGGGAAACGACTTGACTGCGTCTTTCCTCTAGATCTATCCCGAAAATCGTATACGGAATACTCGTAACATACCAAAAATAATGGAATCCACGCGGTTATAATACTATAATATTAGAGACGTAAATGACGTTGGTGGTCCACTACAACAGCCGTGAATGAGACTGTTCTGATTATAGCCCACGGTATATGAAACAATAATCAACCATTGATACAAACTTTGGTGATCTATTCAACCATTGGCTGATTACATTTTTTTCACTAAAATAATAATTATTTTCTACTACGCCTATTAAGAACGTGGGATTCTTCGATGTAGATCTAAAAGTTATTCCTGAGGTTTTTTTTTCATAATGTTTTACCGACGTCTAAATAATTTTTTATATGTGATTTCTAGTAAGTCATTAACATATTTTTAAAATACCTTGAAATAATATAATAATTAACTGTATTATACGGATTAGAAGACAGTTTTGTATTGCATATTTTAAAATAATTTAGCTTAATAATATAAAAAATAATTAATAACATATTACTATGTGTGTTATGAAAAAAGTTTGAGCTACTATTATATACATTTATAATTTTAGGTTTTCTTATATACGTACATATTAAAATACACATTATGTGTTATTCTAGAATGCATTTTAAAACATTAAGTATAGTTTTGTTTTTAATCAAATTTTTATGGTTTTTATAATGTTTGCAAAGTATATACTTTAAAAGCGATATCTTACTCCACTATGCCAGCTACCATATAATTTCAAAATTATACTTTAAATTATTTATATAATAGCAGTGTTGAAATTGTTTAATTGAATTTACCGTTCAATAAACGTATCAATTTGACCAAAAATGACTGAACTACATCTTTAATTTGCAAAATAAATATTTATTTATTTTTTTAATTCGTATACTAATATTAATTTAACACATACATATTGACAATTAAAAGCTAAAACTGTAGAAATTACTAACTAGACGACTGATTTGTATAATTACAAATACATTTGAAACCTACACGTCTATCTAAATTTATTTTTCTATGTAGATATGTAAATATTCCAGTTGTTATTATTATTATTAATATTGATATTATAATATCCTGGTACCTTGTTTCGTTGCTGTATCCCTTAATTATATTTAGTATTTAGTACTTACTACTTCTTGCGTCTTCGTAAATCGTCGACAATGTGTGAAGTGTGTCCATACGTGTGATTTCATTATTATTCATATTGATATAATTAGTATTTTGTTATTATTTAAGTTCGAATTTGTTCTCCAGGTGATCCTAAGAGTGGTAGGATGTTGCTATGTTGATTAAATTAATGGTTTACTCAACTGTGTAAATTGTATTGTTTAATAAATTATTTATATAACTGTACATCATAATGTTATGTGTGAGCTATTTTGACGATATTATTACATTTATTTTTATTTTTTAATTGCTCTATTTTTTAGGGAGAGCCCAGTAGCTTTGACCAATTATTTTTTGTAGGTTTTATTTAATTAAAAGTAACTCTAGAGGGTTAAACGCTTAGGTATGTGTGAAGGCAGTGGCCATTAGAGTCGTGTAGTCACCCATTCCAGTGTTAGCAGCACCGGGAGGTAATAAGAATAACCAATACATTAGTAACAATTAATAAATCGTAACACTGAGTGACTAGGGCAAATTGCTCTACCACACCATGTTATTCTAAATATATTATCTAATATTCTAATTTATTTTAATAACTGTCAATATATACTACAGTAAAACAATTGCATTTGCATGTTGTTAAATGCGTGATCTGTGAAATCTATACGCTTAAAATAAATATATACAATAGAAATATGTTATTGTACAAATATCAACGTCAAATTACAAAATACATTTTTTTTAAATTATTTAATATTTGTACGTGTAAGTATATATTTGCCGGAATGCAAAATTATAGGTGGTAGTATAGTGAATTGAATAAGAGAAATGTAGTAGTTTGAAGTAATCGTTTATTTCATTTCTTCTCTTAATTTTGTTTTGTTTTTTGTTGTCTCCTTAACGCCCAGAGGGCACGGAAAACGTTTTCGTATATATCCATATATATTATGCGAAAACGACTGACTCACGAACAACATGAACGCCCGTGTATGATGTGCATTATGTAAATGTGTGGGCACAGATCTCACGTGTGTATCTTGTTTATTAACATCAACCAAGCCGGTGTTTATGTAGGTAAACAAGAGACATATCTTAAAACAATTTATATATTGATGTATATTGCTGCAGTGATGTACTACAAAAATCAAACGTGCTGCTGCCCGTTTTACGAGTTGAATAATTTCACGAGGGTAGGCGAGGACAGTGTAAGACAGCTAATGAAAGAAAATGAGAGTGAGACAATAATGATTTCAGTACCTATATAGTATTATTTTTATTTTTTTTTTTTTTTTACGAAATCTCAATTATTCAACGTTTTTGATCCATATATACACCGCAATAGCCTGTCAATAGAAGAGAACACAATGTATTATTATACACATCATATATTTAGGTACTTGCTCGCAGTGTAGAGAGCCGTGTCAATTTCCTTTCTTTTCACCGCCGCCACCGCCGCCGCCGCCGCCGCCATAGATTCGATGCAGTAGGTACACAACACGCGTATTATAGAGAGACGTCGTCTGCACCGCGGGGTTATGATGGAGAACGCGATGGTCGGAGCAACAGGTGCTTTGCCATTGCACTCAGTTCGGTCTCACGTTCCAACGGTGAAACGTGTTTTGATTGTTGTGTCGTCCACGCGAGAGTGTTCCGGAATTATGCCGGTACCGTCCGTATCGGTTGAGTGTCGTTCGCAAAGCTCGTTATACATTTAGTCTTTTTTTTCGTACTTCGTATATCGTCGATAATAATAGTATTACATGCCCACTCCTCCGATGGATCTACTAAACACATCATCTCTTCACCTTGGCACTGCCGTGCAGGTATATTGTTTTTCGTAACCGTTTAATACATTTTGGATACCAATCTTGTGCAAAATATCATCTTGGAACTCGACCAGACTTGATCGTACATTTCATACGTCCTGTTATCTAACAAAAAAACATAGCTGTACAAAATTCATTCTTGATTTTAATAATAATATTTTCGCGGTAAAAACACATCTCGCGTGCCTACGTTAAAGTGTATATTTTTTGTCTTAAGAAAAATAAAAATTAAACATTAATGACATAACTGTAAACAAATTACTGGTTAAAACGGACTTCTCAGTGTCTTTATATTACATTATTACAATAATATGAAAGTTAGATACAGTTTTTAAATACAAAACAGATTCTTATCATTTTATTATAACAAACATATTTTGATATAAAAAATTAATAATATGACTTACAGTTAAACCAACAATTTGTAGGTACAAATTGAATAATAATTAAAACATATTAATGATATGATGTAGTTTATATTGATATTATGAAACATTGAAAAGTTCATAATTGAACGAACATTATTTCATCCGAGAAAATATAAAGCTCGTTGACTTAAATATAAAATTGATAACTTATTGTCAACACTTTTTCTGGGAGTAAAACTTATACAAAAAATACTGTCTAACCCACTATATGGACTAGGCCAACGTTAAATATGTCGGACTCACGAAAACATAGATCTGAGTGAAAGAAACCAACAATAAGTGTAAGAAGTAAATAATAACAACAAAAACAAATATTTTGACTTAATAATAACTATTGTGGATTAGATCAACTGAGAATTGATAAATGTATTACTATATTAACGTAGACAACTTAGTTGTATTTTTTTGACGGATTATATTCCCAAATAGTCTAACGTTAGTTGATAAACTTTATTTTTCAATGTAAGTTGAGACAGTGAGGATTATTTTATTTCAATATTAGGAAAATCATTATAATTATTGTATGCTTTAGCGATTATGGCCATTAGCTGTAAGATAGTAACAACTGATTTAGAAACGGTATGTTTTGGAACACATGTGTTATGAGGCACTAGTTCATCGCTAAAAACCCGGGTGTCCACCCATCTATAGGAGCTAGAGACGCCGAACAGCATTGATCAGTGACTGCGGCTGACCATCGCGTCACACCATGCTCACATAATGTTTATTTCATTTATGTAAAGTACTAAACATTGTATGGCTTAAGATAAGAGTTCTTGTGGCCCGATTCCTACATAGGTTTTATAGTAAATACATATTTACAGTTTTCATTGAACATATATTGTACTTTAAAGGTTTTCTCTCTCTGTAATTTTCGGAAAAAAAGGTCGAATTAAGCATTCTTGATACATTTAGCTGTTTGAAATTAATTCGTGATTAGTGATTAATTTTTCAGGAAATTTTCGAATTATCATTTTGAATCTCATAAATTCGCATTAAATGTTATCTTCCAATTTGAAAATAGATCAACACTTGCACAAGTACCTAATCTAGTTTACTTTTTGTCGTACATAGTTGTATTGATATTATGTTTTTGTTCAAATGAAAGAATAATAACCGTGACATATTGTAATAAAATTGTTGTTTTTAATATTATAATTATATAATCTATAAAACAATTATTACAGTAAACATAAATGATGTAACTGATATTAGCTGTTATATAGGTTTTGATTAAAGGGGGCCATCCACTGGTGGTACTTCAGAATTATAAATTTAGAATTTATTTAAAGGTAAAAATATACATATACGTGAATGGAATTCAGTTATATTTAGTGTACAAATATTATAATTGTTTAATAATTAAATAACGATAAATAAGATTATAGATATAAAATGATTGAATTATATTTGTAATAGCTATTCATAAATATGTTTATTATTATTAGTTTCGGTATTCTGTTTTTCTATCAAAAGTTAATAAAGATTTAATATATTTCGATTTAAATTCAATATCAATATAATAATTGTAATATTATCAATATTAAAACAAATTGTAATTCTACAAGTAATAAGTAAGATTTAATTACGCCCATATATAATTGAATTATAAATATCTCGATACAATTTTGACTACTTATCGTAAGTATATATATATATATATATATATATAACGATATACGTTACATAGAATGAAAAGTCATAATTAGTTTGCATATGCATAGTTACGTAATATATCGCATATTATATTAATAGAACATGGATGTTTAAATATCGTTTTATTTAAAGTGTAAGCATGTAGTAGTACTCTGTAGAGTACTTGAGTCCAATAATCCGAAATTTTAAATAAGTTTCTTTTTTTGAGGCATTATCTGTGTATTGCAGGTATGTTTGATAAAGAATTTCAATAATTACAATACGTTTAAGTAAAATAGATATGGCTTCTAACTTCAATGTACATCAAAACTGCTATTAATTTATTTTTACAATAATGAGAATGAAGTATTTTCTATATATATATATATATATATATTTACATATATCTTACTTGCAGGCCCTTTTATATTGCATTTAATAGATTTAATTAAAACAACCTAACAATAAGAAAAGGTAATTTTAAACATTTACTTTGTTGCCCCGTGATGATTATGGAACAGTTAACAATTCGTTTTTTATACGCAAATATCGTAAAATAATGATTTTAAATTGTCATGGTCTATCGTTAATATATTTTTTTTCTTTTGTCAGTAATTTAAATCAAATTATAATCACATTAACAATCATTTTTTTCAAAAATATATCAGAAAATAGGTACTGAACTAATCTACGATATAAACTTGACATATTACATTAAAATATAATATAATAATAAACCATTGCTCTACAAATATTTCTGAAACATGATTTTCTTAAAAACATTACTTTATCATGACATATTTATGTTTACATTTTTTTTTATGTATAAGCTGTACCATCTTAGTTAGAATACGGTTTATAACTGCAGTAGTAGGGCAACATAATGTTTGTTTTTGGCTTCTCTCAGAACATATACTGTTAGTATTATAGTATAGTTAAGCGTAAAAAAAAAAAACTCATCAACCTCGAACCAGTGTCATACAAATTTGCTGAAGTCGTCACATGTAATATTATGCTCCCGGCAATCATTACGATTGACCACAAATCAATATTGGCCTTAACCTCTTCTGGACATTCACCTCTGATCTAACCAATTGTGATTTTTGGTCACGAATTCAATTTAAATTCGTTACTTTTAAATTGTCCTTTACAACGATAAAAGACGATTTCAAGTTAAGCCTCGCGAATAATAATTTCTTATTTGATACCAGTATAAGACAATGGTCTCCCAAATAGGGTTTGTCAGGGAACCTCGGATTCATTAAAGTGCAGGCACATTTATAAAAAACGTAAGAAATACTTTCTGAACGATCCATGTTGGTAATTCGATTTCGGGGACACATTTAAAATTTCTAACAGCATGTGTGACCAAATTACTAATATGAAGAAAGGTTAATTTACTCGTATTTTTTATATGTTATAAATATTATGAATGTACTAGTATGATATAAATACGAGAAGAAATCTAAACAAAAATTGAACTTTGGTGGGTTCAACTAAAATAATTTCACAAATAAATGTGGAAGGTTTATTTTTTTATTAAATTGTTATTTTTGGTTTTCTCATTTATGGTTAAATATTATGAATTAATCCTTAAACGGTGATAACTTATTGTCAATTTCTACAACAACATAAAATAGTATTATTTAATTTATCTACACTCGGCAGTTATAAAAATTCAATAAAAGGTTAATCAAATGCATTTAATAATTTGAGCATAAATAAATATGATGTACTTACCTATTTTTCAATTTATAGTATTAATTACATAATATAGCCTACAGATGTAATGAAATGCCTGTATTTTTAAAGAAGCTTATTTATCTAACATTGTATAATATAACATTTATATTTATGTTTAAGCTCGAATGGATATATTATAACATTTATACATTATAACGATTAGAAATAATTATGTTGAGTACAACATGTCATTTTTCAATCTTCATACACTTTTAATCTAGTACTACCTATGCGTCTGTATAAAAACGTATTTGAATATTGCTTATATATTATATGAAATATAAAAAAAAATGTATTTGTTGGTGCTTTAGATATTAAACAAATAAAGGAACATAATATAAATGGGGTTATAATTGTTTGTTTTTAAATTCAATTAAATTATTACTTTTTTTTATTATATTATTGACATCATAGGCCATTTATTAATTATCTTTATTATCATTAGCTTTTAGATTAACAATCTACAATCAGTATATTTATAATTGGTAATATTTTTTATGTATTTGTTTGAGACATCGAAGGACATTTTTCGATTGTTAGAGTTGCTGTGTTATAGGTTATAGAGAACGAGGCATGTTAATCCATTATTTCGTTGCCTTTTATTCCTGAGTGATCAGATATCCACAAGATAGTTATTTATTTGCATTTTTTCAGCGGTTTCGTTTAAGTTGTTTTGTATTTTTATTACCATATCACCAAGTTCAAATTGATTTTATATACTTTTTATGGTGCGTAGAGAGTCACTAAAAATGGTGTATTTTGAGTCTTCTTCTAGTATTATGCTCTTAAGCATAATCAGTTCACATTTATAAACCAAGTGGTTCAGTGTTTATTGTTTAGTACAGTATTTTACTTCACAATATATTTTTTCAGCTCTCCATAAATTACATTTAAAAAAAATTAAAACGAAATAAATCTAGTGCATAAATAATCTCCGATTGTATGATATACGAATTAGATATGTTTTCTAAAATATCCAACAACAGTTCATAACGATTTCTTGAATTGTACGTTAAAAGTATTGATCCTATATTATACTGTTTGTTGCATCTCCGTGACTCCGTGAGACGTGAGAGCGTTGAAACATCGGACTGTATACATATTAATTATTATATAAATGGTTATGATCTTTTTAATATTCCGGAAATACTATGTGACGTGTTTTATTGTCTTTCGAAATGGTCTCTGCTGTGATTTCATTCACTAAATTATCTGGAGAAGATGTCGGTCATTTAATTATTATTCGGTGTTCCAAACGAACGGACTGGGAACTCGTTTTTTTTTAGCGACTTCCTTTCGTACATGTTCCACATATTAAATTATTTACCTATCGTTCGAAATTTCATCAGCCGGTTTGAGATGTTCTCTCGGCGAGCAACGGCGGCACGGCGTCTGTATAGGCAGGAAGTAGGGGGGTATAAGAATGAGTAACCAGTCTTCCGATTTAGCCAATTGTTCTTTGACATTTAAGAACAATCTGGGACATCGGGTGCCCTTACATGGTAAATGGGCCAATATTGTTGCGTGGAAATTTGGGGCACTCTTCCTGGATAGTATTTTATATAAATATATTTAATATGTAGGTATATCTACACATTAATGTATCAGCAAATCGTATGATAGTAGTGTAGTACATACAAAATCAAACCGTTATCTTCACTTGCTATATTATATTATATATACGCTTACATGTTATAAATTATAATAAATTATGTAACTTATAAAATCCTCCAAAAAAATTGTTTGAAAATACTCAGTAATGTTACATTACATAATAATAATAAAATTTTATAATCGCATGACGTATTGTTTTGATGAGTATAATACCTAACCATCTAATCTCGTTTAAAATGTAATTCAAATTCAAGCAATAATTTCAATAGTTTATCGTGCATCAACGTCAAGAACGAAAATCTTTTTGTACCTAATCTATGGACTGCAGTAATACCTACGTGAAGTTACAAGTTATAACATAACACTCGTAAAGTCATAAACAGTCGAAAATCTACTTAATAAAACTCTCTACACTTAATGAAACCATGACATTTTCATTAAAATACGTTTTTATTTAATGAGTTAATTTTTATATAATTATTTTACAATACATTTTAAACAAATGTTATTTACACACTCGCAATAATTGTTGATAAAATATTAACAGGCTTTTTATAATTTATATTATTGTATAATATTATTGTTTGCATACATATCGTACGATTAAAACTGGTTTTTAATTGAAAATGATTGTACCTATTTCTATTTAAAGTTTTTTTTTCTTTCAAAACACTAATTAATAAGTTCATTAAATATAGAGTGCGTATTGTTAAAACTTTTGATGTATGTGCAATGTACGCATTTATTTGCGATCGAAATGTTTGGGAGTTTTCATTTTGAAATCAATAATCGAATAATTCCTATTTCTTCTCTCCTCCCCTTGGTCAGTTGGCCCAAGTCACCTAGGGTAGTAGTTGTTATAGATATACATTATTAGGCTCGTAGCATAATATTATTTACACACGTGCGTGATGTATACGTGTATCCCGGGGAAAAAGAAAGGAAAAAGAGACAACCCGCGATAACGGGAGATTCGTTTGCACACAGGTGGGTCAGTGGACCAAGTGGCTGGTTATAATAACTCGTGGGGGGAGCGTGCGGAGTGCAAGAGTAACGTGATAAGTGGCACATCCTCCTCTGTGTGAAACGACGTTTGGTCATCGCGCGGGAACGTGACCCCGGCATTTACCATTTTTCGTACGCCCGCCGCCGCGTATGTAGGTACATGTACGTACAAGCGTAAGTACACCCGTATTGGCATTGTTTCACGTAAACAGATGCAGATATTTATTCGAACACATTTTCGCACGTCTAAAAACACATAACTTTTAGATTCCGAGTGAAACAAGGAACGTGTTGCGGTTTTAGTGGTTTTACCATCATGATGTGTATTTTTTTTTTTTTTTTTTTTTATGTTTGTGAAGTTTGTGTACACGAATTTGACCACAAGGATTGCTCCAATCATCAAAATCATATTG
The DNA here is from genome assembly GCA_025469195.1 of Chaitophorus viminalis. Lineage (NCBI taxonomy): Eukaryota > Metazoa > Arthropoda > Insecta > Hemiptera > Aphididae > Chaitophorus > Chaitophorus viminalis. Next base: position 202,715 of record JAIPRK010000276.1, read on the forward strand.
TAGGTTTTTGACATAGGAAATTATTTTTAGTTGGTATTTTGAAGTGATCATATTTTTCGTATTTCTAAACGGGTTTCCAAATAATTGAGAAAAACAGTGTAAAAATGTTGTAAGAAAACATACGGTTTTCGAATTCGGCATCGCGTAGTATTTTATCGCGCACTATTTCATTGGACTACGATAATGGTCGTTTTACCATTTTATAAATTTTGAAATATTTTAAAGAAACTTGTGCTGGTTTTTAGGCACTATAGATGTTCGATTACAAGTCAAACCTAGATACCGTACTAAAAAATTTGGTTCTACTACCATAAACCATTCATGTTTATGAATACAAACTGATCCAGTCCGACCTCTTTCACCCAGAAAAGTTTCATTGAAAAGTAATGGTACATTTGTTTCAAGCTTAAAACACCAATACAGAGATATTATTCACTCAAGATATCATCTCGTGGGACTATCTATCGTGATAATAATTATTGTAAACCGTCTTAACGTGCGTGCGGAATAATCTTATATTTTATACTCTCGAATCGTGACGTAATGTTATTAAAGTAATATATAAATATGACATAATTATTATTCGTATAATTTATACGTAGAGGATTGTTGCAGTTTTGATAATAAACCGTATTATGTATTTATGTTTTTGAATTATACAATTATACATGTTTATTCGTATTTCCATAATATAGGTATAATATATATATATACCCGTGGCATATGTCCTATATATAAAATCAGTGCCGTATAACAATTATTATTATATTTGTTACGGTTACTGCGGTACATATAATACTTCCTATAATTTAATTTTACGTTTTAACTAAAAATTAATTAGGCTAACGTTTAGAATTACCTAGGGTTAAATTATGTAGATATTTTCATGATGCAGCATTCTTGTAACTTTATAATGCTTTTGTAGGTTCGCTAATGACGCTAATATCCCAAAAGATTCTATAAAAGTGTATAATATATATATTTTAGAAACACATTGTAGTAAATGTATATTATTAATTTAATTATGTACAATGTTTTTCGTTACATTATTTAAAATAAAATAATTTGTACACTATATATGAGAATTTAGTTAAAAATTATTATTAAGTTCGGTTTGTTGATTGAATAAAAGCATACGTTGTCCAATCAAGCTTCTAGGCGTTTTATGTTATTTTATTTTATTTTTTTTTTTAAATTAATAGCCCATCGACTAACTAATAATCTTTTTGACATCTGATGGCATTAGAAAGTCGAATACGCAAGGGGAAAGCTCAGACTATGTGACATTAGGAAATAATGAGAACTGTTAACATACCTTTAGGGCACTTCCTGTGCCCGCGGAGAGTAAGATATGCTAAAACTATAAATAGCAGCTGTTGTGAATATAAAAAAAGTCCGTGATATATTACACATAATAGAAACTGAATTAAAAATGTCCTCGAAGCATAATTTTCGATTATTCAAATCCTTTATTAATCCGATCTATCAATAGGTTATGATTTTATAATTTTCTATCCAAAACTTACACAGAATACAAATACTTAAAATATATATATTATGTAATCAAATTAAATGATTTCACTTTATCTCGAGGCGAAAATTGTATAAGAAATTATATCGTGCATTCTGTTGGATATTTTCCAGTGGCGTTATTTTATAATTGTCGTATTAATTACCTCTGAAAGTGAATTCTATTGAATTTTAAAAAAAATATTTGAAATTTAATGATTTTCACTGGTTTTCTCGTTATTTTTAGAAAATATAGCTTTGCATCGTTTTATCAGGATTCATAAGATAGTAAATATTTTATATTTATATGTTTGTTCTGTACACATTTTTTAGGATGTTTTTTATTTTATTTTAAGACATTTATCGATAAATTTATTTGTTTTTGATAAAATTATTCCTATAATATTAAAAATGATTAGAAAACGACATTTTTTTAAATAATTTTTTAATTTGTTTTTCGTTATCATTTTCAAGCGTTAACATTTATAAAGACCTATACACTTTTTATTTGGAATAATTGATTTTCATCTTAAAAATAATGATTATATAAACAAAATAATAATTCCAACCTTAGAACAATGTGTACCTACCTAACGTTTTTAAAAAAATAAGAAGTAAGAATAATACAATATTTTAATATTGTGTATTTACATTTTGTTTGCTATTTATATGAATTAAGATTGTTATGCTATCACCGGTGGTATTAATTCACCGGCGATTTTTTTGGTTTTGTACACTAGTATACCAGTTAGTAGTTACTATCAACTTAAATACACGGTCAATGAATCGCGATTTACGCTAGCATGATATTTGAATGGTCTCGACTCTAGAGTGTAACTTATTTTCGTGTATTAAGTATGTGATAATTTTTAACAGTCAAAGGTTTTCTCTACGTCTGATAGATATTTAATCAAAGTAAAAATATGATATAACGCCGCCACCGTTGTCGTGTATGTACCTGCACGTATCATACCACGCAAATTGGTCGATCATACATTTTTAATAAACTTCAAAGAAATACGCATAATAGAGTATAACATTATCTACCATTAATATCAATTTTATTACCATCGGAAACGCGTTTACGGTACTCTTTATCGTTACCTCGTTAATTACACTCCATCACGAGAACGTGCCCTTAATTGGCGGTATTGTTTAATTACTCATTAAAAGCTACGGCACATTACTATATCATCCGTCGAACATTTTTCTCTCTTAACACGAGCAAGTGTGATTTCTACATTTCTCTTGTCACTGTTTATGATTTAAAAAAAAAATATATATATATATATATATTAATAGGTATGTACTGCCAGCAATAACTAATATAATAATATACACTCCAATCAAATAATCACGCTAGCAAGAGTTTTCATTTGAGTAAGTAAACTCGTTTTACAGTCGATTCGCAGTCATATTGATTACATGTATTATTTTAATTCAAAAATAACAAGTACTTCCATATTCATTATAAATTTAATAATATATGCGTAAGATGAATTAAGTTACCTAGGTGTAAACATGATTTAATCAGATTTTCAGACGTGAAATAAGACAACAATGTTATTTAACTAAAACTATATCATGTTATCATTATGTTTTTATTTTTAATTTATTAATAGTTGTTTTCAATTATCAACTTTAAAAACATTACATCAAAGTATGAAATACCGAACAAAAACATTATTTTTATCATATTATTTAATTCCTTTAATCATTAATAGTAGGCTGAAAAGTAAAATAATATTGTAAATAATGGTTTTGAAATTTGAAAGATGTTATCAATAACTATTGTCTGTAAGGAATGATGCTTAAAAAAACTTCTTCTTATTCATCAACGAGTGTTTTCAGTTTGAAATGATGATGTGTGTATCAGCATTCTTTTAAAAATAATTAAATGATAGTATTTCAAAAGAAAAACGAAAGCATTATTTCTAATTATTCACTGTAATGGTTTATTTACAGGAATAGTGCACTTGAAGATTAATTTTAATTATATTATCGTTAGTATATTATCGCAGTATATTGGGCTTAATTTTAAAAGTATATGCGTTTCTACAAATAACGTTTTGTAGCGACAAAAAATTTTTAATTTCATGAATTTTAATTTTAAAATATCATGCTCCTGTGCAATACTTTTATAGTTAAAAATAATCAAGACCGTTTTGAGATGGTTTGAGCTGTAAAAACCACCCATTATTCGCCCTGGACTATTTTGTTTTTTAGTACTGTAATCCTTGACGTATTAAATTATAACTTTCTTGTTGTTGGTATCTAAATAAAAAAACTACTTAATTAAACTAAAATAAATTAAATTATCAAGAGAATCAATTATATTTTTTATCAAAACGTTTTTTAATTAATTGAAAATAAGTATAAAGTAAATGGGATAGTATTACACTTTTGAATAAAAATATAAGTCAATAAAAAAGATGTTTAACAAAAAATCTGAAGTCTTAGGTTTAATTTTCATATTATTATTTAAATTACTTTATAAAATGTATTTTATTAAAAGTCTGCTAACCGACAAAAAATGTTCATGGTTTATTATACGTATACTATCCACGTATAGCGTTATTTTTCACGATAATTTTTATTTTGAATTTATGATAACTATTGAGGGTCAATTGAACATGTTAAAAATATAATTTCTTCCTTAATATTATTTCCATGCTGCATACTGTAATATTAATTTATACAATTACGGATATTTCATGTTTTTATCAGAAATTATGATGAATAAACTCCTTAGGTACTCATTTTTATGGGGTATCTGTTTTTTGTATAATATCTGGTTTCATTAATTTTTCAATGATTTATGAGTATGCAGTAAGTATGTGTGTCTGTGCGTACACTGTACATGTATTTATAAGCCATCTGGTATCTGTCAAGTTAAACGGTCCAAATGTATATCAATCATTTTGACAAATGACAAAACTCACACGTTATTTCTATAATAATTATGATTCATCACAGTAGGTATTTGACAGTTAACTTCTAAGCCCAATCTAATTAAACACAGTATTTTTATAATCTATGGCTATTGTATTTAATACTAATTTTAAAGATAATTTTTGATTGATATATCTTATTGTCTTTTGTTTGACGTCCATCGATGTTATCTCTTACAATAGATTATATACTTAGGCGTATATTTTTGTTTGCAGATGATCAAAGATTCGGTAGAAGATTTGTCGCTTACGAGCAAAAACTCGAGTAGAGTCAAAGACCTGGTGAGTAGTACTTTTTTTATACAACATAATATAAGGGGAGAGTTTGCGTGATGCACACTCGTAGCAAGTCAAACAATAAGTTGTTGGCTCATGCTTCCGGTGATTTTTAATTACAACCCGTTTTTTTTTATATATTCTGCTGGTTGGATTCATTATTATAAATGATAAAAGATAATGCTAGAAGCTCTGTTCCCGATAAGAACAATAAAATATGGAACGACTTGTCGGCATAAACTATAGACTCAAACAGAACTGTGCCAATAATGTAACGTTTCGTATTTTGTTATAATAGTTGTATCAGTTTTAATCAGAAATGACAATAAAATTTATAATGTAAAATTATAATGGTTTCCGATCATAATTGATAATAGATCGACGTTCTTTCAAGTATCCACTGTTAATAGTGTAACAGTTATTGATGTTTTGAACTGTTTTAGTATAATATAATGTGTACGATCTATACTATATAAATAAAAAATAGCCACAAATAATGTGGTTATGCTTATCGAAAAATTAAAAATTACATATAATTGTTTTATTGGTGTCATATGTATTTATTTCAAGAAATTCAATGGAATAGTCATATTCTAATATTTATGCATTAATCCGTTAATGAAAAGCGATATTCTATCGATTAATAAAAATTGTTCACAAGTTACTCACAATAGTCTTATAATCGGTGTACGAAACTGATAATATTATATCTATATTTCATGTACCTACATGCATAATTATTGGTAAAATTAAACTCCCATCTGGTCATATTCGTCGATTATTCGTATTTACACAATTTTAAACACAGTTTTTTTTTTTATTATTATTATAACTTTAAGTTACAACTAATATAACTACACACAGCTATACAGATTTATTGATTTATTTTATAACTATGATGTACAAATGGATTATAATAAGCTTGCGTGTTTTCATTAAATTTTAAAAATAAAAACAAACGATTTCAATTAATTTGTCCTTGATAAGTTGAAATGTATACCTAGTAAATTAGGTGTCAAATGGTATACATAATTTCTAGTAGGTACACTCTAATTTTTATTACACATTACAATTTATCATTAAGTATACACATTAAAATTAACCTATTTATAATATGAGGTACGTATATGTATACATTAGGTACCTATATCTATATAAATGTACAAAACTATAAAATGATGTCAAGAAAACGCAAAACCAATTAAATCATAGTATTATATTACGACAAAAAAATCAAGGATAAGTCATTTTATCGTTTATATATCTATATTGTTGCATAATATATTTCAGAGATAATTTATTGATCTATAGTCACTTTTGAGTATTAATAATAATTTATTACACTTTCTACTTTTTATGATACATATAAATATGTATATACATCAAACTTACCTTTATTATCAATGCTTTTATATATTTAAACTCATTTATTCATATTAAATAAATATAAAAGCATAAACGTGATGCTTCAATACAACGGACACTTACCAAAGAATGTCCGTTGCTATGCAAGAGAGGCCCTTTGTTAAGAAAGTAAAATAAACGAATCTTGTTCTGTAGAAATATTTTAAAATGTTTATTGTGGAGAGATTTCCTTAATTGGGAAGTCAGGGATGTCTCATTAGTAGGTATAGGTATAATCTTGGACAATCCAAATATATATACTTAAACTTTATGTTTTTAAATTTAAAAATGAAATTCACAGATTGTGAAAAATAGATTAAATAATAGAACATCAAATAATAGAATATCAAAAAATAGAACTTTTTGTACTGAGGAAAATAACAAATGTACAACCGTGCTATTATTTAAATCTTGTATTAATATGTTGATAACAGTTATACTAATATTTTAATCTTGAAAAATGGTATTACAAAAAGGTAGTACATAAATTAAATATGTATACCTACAAGTATTTATTACCCGATTACGATATAATTATAGCACATGGTTTATGATCCATAATGCATTATATTTGATAACTGTATATTGAAATTATTGACGAGTAAGTAGTATCTATATTAAATTTAAGATAGACATAAATATCACATATTATGTGTAGACGTGAAAATGTATATCGAGCACAGAATTTTGAAGGTCAATTAAGATGTATGATGTGTATATATATACACGTATGACTTTAGTTTAACATAAAATTACCGTTACAGCACTAAGAGTTCTTGAGATATTTAAAAATGTCAAATAGTCGTATACAAAAAATATTTCTAAGTATTTATGATGATTAAATTACAGAGTAATTTATGTATTTAGCTACTCAAAATAATTACAATATATTTTTTCGAATCATTTAAAGTTTAACTACCATATATTTTGTTAGCATGACAAAATTGTATATGACAATTATAGTGTACCTACCTATGCTAAACGCTAGTATAATGTTATGGAAATAAATTTACTATCAATATAATCATCAATACCTATCTTTAATTTTGCGTACCTTTAAGAATAATTTCTGTCTATAACGTTTTTACTAATACCTACGCAAATAATGTAAATATTATTTTTACTTTGTACATCATAGAACGTGTAATATGTTTCTCTAATAACGATTGGTGATAAATGATGATTTGATAGTCGACTTCAAAAAAAAATTTTCCATCATATTTTGGGGTTGATCGATGTCATTCGTGTGTATAAATTGTCGATATTATACAATATTTTTACTATATTCATTTGTCATTTAACAAGGCCAAAGTAAACGATCTATATTATCTATATTTGCATTAAATTTGAAACGTATCGATTTTAGTGAGTGATATACCGGGTAGTGTTTTTTTTTCAAGTACCATTATATTTTCATACTTTTTCGCGAGAGCCAATAATAGGTATAACACATATATGTTAGGCGCCACCCTATGGTATCCGATATAAAATAATATATTGTATTGCTTTTATGGTCTTTAGGTACCAATGTTTCAATAGTACGCTACATCAAACTATATAAGCATAAATACATATTATTTAATCATCCGTATCTTGTGTCAAGAAATACAATACGTATTATATATCTCACTGAGATCATGAGGTTCCCAGGTTCCTCATTTATGACGGTCTTCCAATAATATTTAAATACTATTACACGAAAATAATAAAAACGTAACGATTTCAATACTTACAATTTTTGCATATGTATTATGATATTATTATATTATACGCAGATATGCCTATTTTTATATAATATTATATAAAACTCACGTATTATGAAAGGTGAAGGTTATGACCAGTGAATATTGTTTTGAAAGTCATTAACGGTATATTGGAAGTTCATGCATGCGTATTAATATATTGCGTGTATATTATATATGCATATGCGTGTTGTAAGAAAAAAATAAAAATATATTGTCAAGAGTGGGAACTAGAAAAATAGGTATACCTAATAACAATAATAATAATAATAAAAACATAAGCTCATTAATATTATTATTATTATTATTATTATAATTATGCTTTCCGTATACAATATAATATGTATATAAATAATAAATATACCTATATTGGAACGGGCTGAAGCTACTTTCTCCCGCCGTAGTTTGTACTTTCACTGATACACGTGCGCTCCCAGTCGTACATAATATCTGCTATACAAATGGTTCAATAACAATAATATAATTTCGATAACTTTACCGGGAACCCTCAGGGTCCCTGAACACACAAATGACAAACCGGTTACGTTAAAGTTTACAGTTGTTATTAAAATAAATATAAATTAATTAATGTATGCGCGTATATGTATTGTACGCACGAAGGGAATAATAATAATAATAATATGGTATTATGAATGCAATAATTATTAGATTCGGGCCCATAGATTGAAGTTCATTCAACCGAAACTCATCATATTCTACCGTTAGGTTTATTTGTGTTATATTATTATTAACAAAAAAAAAAAATATACGTGAGAAAATTAATTAATTTCAACCGAAATTATGTGGTATCAATCGAATCATACCACTAGTATGTATAATATTTTGGTTTTAGACAATACAAAACCAATTGAGTTGTATAAGATATTTGGATGTAGGTTCCAAAACGCAATACGAATTATCATATAAATATTCTATCATTAATCAGCTGTTTTAAGCTATGTTTATAGAATTTGTTTGAATAAAATATTTATTAGTATTTATGACTTTTGAAAAGTCTTTTACACGTTGATATTATAATCCTATATTCCTCATCTAAGTACTAAAATAAGAGTGTAAATATTATGTTAAATTATAGGTTATAACGCAGCAAATGTTTTAAGAAATTTTTTGTGTCACTGTATTATAAAACTAATTGTTCGTATGGTCATTATAAATTATTATTAGATCTAATGAAGTAATTGCAAAGATTACAATTTTCTAAATAACCCAGAAAAGTTATGAATATAATTTTTTACATTATTAGTTAAACTAACTGATAATAACTTGTAAATATTTGATTGTTAAAAACGAACCATATGAATTGAATTTTTTAAATGCTGAATACATTATACATTAATATAGAACTAATATTGACATAAAGTTATAGCAAAATAAAATAATTTATTTTTGTTCTCAAATTTTGCAGTAGTTTGTAACATAAACAATCGTGCAAATTAAATATTTTTACTGTTATTTTCTTTTTTTCTTAGTCATGAAAAAGACAATACAGATAGATAAAAAATCTGTCTCATAAATATTTCATGTAATCATCAGTGACATAAAAATTACCAGTAGTTGTAGGATTATTTAATATATAATACGTTTACATTATTGTTGGTGCTCCTACCGTAAATTACATACATTTTAATAATATATTTAAACTATAATATAATAATATATAATAATTTGTAGTGGTAAAAAAATGGTTATTAATTAATATTTAATGTTAATAATTTTAAATGTGCTATAATGTTTATAAATAATTGTATGTTTTATATAAGATTAATCAACAAATACCTACTACTCGTAAAATTGAATGTTTGATGAGAACATTAACGATAATATGTTATCCAAGCATATCAAATAGTATTTTATATTTTTATTCATATTGTCAAATAAATTATTTTAAAAATATAGCGCATTAGTTAATACCATTAGATATAGTATCTTCAGACATAAAACGTACTTAACATATAATAGTTAATAATTTCCTGTTTTCACTTTGAACTTAAAATAAATTATAAGCTCGGTGGACTAAAATATAAGTTTTAATAAATGTAAATTTCGTTTTTTCTAAATTGCATATTAAGTGTAAATATAGCGGTTAACAAAAAATAAAAAAGTTTAAAGTTTAACTAAAGGACTACCGAATTATTGTAATGATCCTATTTTCCAATTATATTTTTAATAAATTAATTTTTAGGAGACCGAGGATTTGATATATTAACTTATCGTTATATATAAGGATTCGACAAAACGCATATAATTATTAACCTTATGGAATATGATAGAACCGTTGGGTCACACATGGTTATATCAGGCCATTATACATTATGTGTGGTGTGTTGCAACATTTACAAATTACAACTTCAAATTATCATTTTATTACGTTTTTAGGTTTTTAGTTATAATCTTGTAATACTTGTATTTCTGTATGGATCGCACTATAATACGCTGCAGTGCTGCAGTCTTTTGAATAACTAAATCGCTTTATTACGTCAACATATACAGGTTAACATCTATATAACATTATTTTATTGAATGTTTAATACACACATGTATATATATATATATATATATATATATATATATATATATATATATTATAAAAGGTTAAATTTTACCTGTTTGATAATATATGTATAATATTAAATTATCATGCAGGTTACGTCTGTGAGAGTTGTGTCCGATTATTATAGTATAACGTTATTGTCGATATTAGAAGTTGTCTACGTGATACTCGTAAGTCGTAATTACTTTTAAAGTTTACTGGTAGAAACAGTTTTTTCTCGTTAACTTATCAACTGTTAAAATTGCACAATACCGTTGACAAGGGTAAATATTTTTCAAATGTATCAATAACATTTTATACCTACTTCTCTTGTGACCTTACAAAATTGTGAAAACTCGTTGAAAATTCTGGAATGTGGTCAATGGGATAATAGATAACATGCATGAGGAAATTTGATTATTAAAACATTAGTATAAGTCATAAAATTTTTCAAGTAATTCAATTTTATTACATTTTATGTGGAAGTATATAGAATAAATACATATATAGGTATACTGTGTATTGAATTAAAACCAAGTGTATCCATGAATGTGTAGTACTTACATTTTATAGCATATGTTTATATTTTTTTTCTCGACCATAGAAGGAAAAATATAATTTACGCTCGAGATATTATCAAAGCATGTTATGAATTTTAAAAACAATAAATAAAAAAATAAAACAATTGACAATTTCAACATAAAACCACAATGAATTACAACTGCAGTATTATATCGACGCGTGACATAACATAAATCATATATATTATGGCTCATTTGAAAAAAAAAAAAAACAAAAAAACAATCAACAAATTATTAGCACTAAGCTCAAGACTTTCAGAGTTTCCATCTATATCTTCGGTGTGTAATACTATGGTTTTTTTTCTGTATTAGTATTGTAGGAATTTTAGTTGTAGAAGAAGTAGATATTTATTACTTTGACCTCCTTCATTTGTTTTCTTAAAGTATACGTATGTAGTATGTACGTATACGACATTGTCCATTAATCAGTCAAAACGAATCGGCGGATTTCCTGTAGTGAATAGGCGTGTTCACCTGTCAAAATTGTGTGATTTCATACGTGACTCATCTGCTTATATAAATGAAGGATAACAAATTCTAATAGAATTTTGTACCTACTATGTTTCTTTTTTTTCCGAGCAACACCGGGACTTTCGTTTGATGTATCCTCTATTTCATTTCATTCTTTTTTTTTCGAAAAAACATTTAAATAACAATAGTGTAGGTCTAACTTAGTTATAATTTATTGATTTATGTCACACCGATGTACTTGATTGAGACGATTCATATAAAGTATAAACGTTATATTTTTTAATCGTCCCGTCGTCTTAAAAATGGTCATTTAAAACATCCAGTTGATAAATATTTATTATATTTACATTTCTTAATATTCGCAAACTGAGTAGGTACAATCCAACTGAGTAATATCCATTTGTAAATATTCAAATCATTTTATATTAAATGCAAAAAAAAAAAAAATGAAGTAGTTATATGATTTAATTTTCATAAACTATTTTCTGGAATCTAAATTATTGAAAAGCGATAAACTAACTTATTTTTTGCATTAAAAATATTTAAATCTATTTTTTATTTTATGTAATATATTTTCTGTTTTTTGAAATATTTTTTATTGAATAAAACACACCAGTCTTAAATAATTAAGTATTCAAAGAATTTTATCATACAAAATACCTACCCACCTACTAACATCAAAATGTGATTGCCGTGTGGAATATTTTATTTTATGATTTCTTTTATTTGTTATCGATAAAAATATGTATGCAAATGATTTGTACCTGCAAATATATATTATACTACACACATGAGTATAATATAGGTTATCAGATGGTTATCTGATGTATCGAATGTGCCATATGCAGCTATTGTTATGATGATGTCAAAATACTAACGTTTTCGTCATTGTTTTCTTCAGAGAAAATTATTTAAGTATTTCAGTAAGAAAATAAAAATTACGAAATTTTAAACGGTACATTACTCCGACTGACATACAGGTGGGTTGATCGACCGCGGTAAACAGGTGTCGAAATTAATTAGTTGGTCCAATTCAGCCATGTGATGGATGCCAAATATATACTTAAATGTTAAGGAAGGGTGGAGGTAAAACGTGATCCGGTCGGAGGTGAAAGTGTATTTGTATGAGTGTGCGCTTAACTATACAACTGGTTTGAAGCACCCACGACATCACGAATGATCCAAGGCACTATTTTGGCGGGATCACGATCCGCCACGGAATTGCATGTGCCAAATAATAATGATAATAATAATAATAATAATAATACATTAATGATGATGAAAAATAATAATAAAGTAAATCACTGCAGAGGACTGAGAGAAAACGAAAGTAAACCATATTAAAAATAGAAACGATTATTAGAATGTAATTTTTTTTTTTATCCGAATTCATACGTCATTATTATTGTGATGTTATAAAAATTATTATGATTACGATTACGATTTTTTTTTTCAGATAAAAAAGCTAAATGAAGGTTCCCAACAGTGTGGTTCACAAAAGAAAAATGAACCAGTTTGTAAGGTAAGACGAATTCGATTTTTCTTATTTAATAATTTTTGAAAGTAAACCCTAATATTTCTGAGAAATAATTTAACAAATGATTATGCACATGTAGACACTCATAATTTATACTTTATAACATATTCCTTTGAAAATAATAATTTCTCACGTGCTACTAAATGTATTTAAATAAATATAAATATTTTATTAAGTAAATATATTTTCTAAACAATGAATGGCAATATAATTAAATTAAACAAAATGTGTACCTATTAAGTGTATAATAAGGAATTATTTTAAACACAATTTGAACTAAATGCTGTTATAACTATAATTTTAATAACTTATAATAATAATAGCCATATTAACAATAAAAATTAGTTTTATATATAAATTCAAACGTCATTATCACTATGAATTTATGTTGAAAAATATTACTGTATTCTAACCCAACACAACCCAAATGGACCTAACATGTAACGCAAGAGCCTTTGTTACGTTCAAATGTCGTACTCAAGTGTTGCCTGCTGATATCTGCTAACGGCTTATATTACGTATTTCATGACTGATGAGCATGAACATAATATATTATGCATCGTAAAATGTTAAACATGCTTACATGCGTAACGGATGTTATACTATTATTAAAAATATCTTTCGAAATGCTTTCTCCCCGTACACCAGTGTATACTTGCAGTCAGCCGCCGCCAAACGAATACGATCGTAATAACGATGAAAAATAAAACGAGGGAAATTAATATTTTATTATTATATTGCCTTTAACATGAACACGACCATCAGAGAGATGATGGATTCGTGATGCTCGACCAAAACGGTATTCGTAATCATATCATTATTTCCGATATTGTTTTTAACCGTGGATATACCGTAATGACGGGTTGGTCTAGGTACAGGACTTTTCAATATTATTAGTTCTCAATATAGGCTATAGCCTGTAGTGTAGACTGTAGTACAGTAAACCTTTCTAATAGAACATTGTTTATTTTTACTTCCTTGTTCCTATATTGCGAACATTTCTGTTTTTCATTCTACCGGATGATATTAATATTATAATTAATATTACATTGTTTCTTTTTGTTTTTTTTATGATTGCAGTGCAGCAATTACTTATACATATGTTAAACAATTCGTTCGTAGTATAATATTATATAACCATTAAAACGTCTTAATACCATTATTTTTTCTTGTGATCTTAAAATTACACGATTGAATTTCAAATTTTAGAAATCGAAAAAATTCAGAAAATGTATTAAATTGTTTTTATTCAATAAAATAATACCAAAATACAAGCACGTGAAGGGTCAAAATTCTGTACATGTATGATGTATGTATATATATTTATATTATTCCAGTATAATATCTAATCAGAAAATTAAATGTCAGCAGTTATTCCAGAATATCATATTAAACAATTTAATTATAATTTCCTGACAACGTATAATTGGATTTAATTTTATGTTATATATTTCCACACGTTACTATATGATAATATTTATAGTATGAGAAATCGTGTTATAAAATATTATAAAGTTAAAAATAATTACAATCATTAATTTTCATTAATTTTATAAGACCTGATGGAGTTACTGGTTTTTATAAATGATATAAATGTGTATATACTAATTATATTAATTATTGATTGGTCAACTTCCTATATCAGTGTCACTAGGAAGTTACGTAAACATACTCGCTAGAAAAAACACAGACCTCGAGTCACAGAGTAAAAGTAATTTTCAAAAAAATAATATTGATTTTGAAAGTTAATTATTACATCAATTAATATTTACAATAATTTTCTTTCAAAGCAAACACATAAAATAATGAGATCATTTTTCTCACGAGTTAACTTTTATAACTAAGTAATCAGTAGATAATGTAGATTAAAGAACAATGGCTACATTTTAGTTATTTTTATCTAAATAGTACAAAAAAATATAAAAATCGCTAAACAAAGACAACTTCAATATATTTTTGGACACAATATATTTATGTATATCGACTAATTAGTTTCATCTGCTAAATTCAATACATTTTTTTTACTTAAATAATAAAATAAAACATAAATATTGGATACATACAAGATACAAGTATCAAGTATACAATAAATATTAAGATTCTGTGAATTAAATGATTTAAACATATTTATTTTATGATTAACTAGTTTTATGTTGTTGATATTTATTTCTTATGAATCTCATGGAACAATAGATTGAAAAATAAAAGTAGACAAAAACAATGGATTAAATAATAACAATAGGAATGAGATCTTGAATTCTGATTGAAAGCAATAGAAATGTAGTGTTGTGCCAATAAGTGTCGCAAATAGGTTAGGTTAGGTGCCAATTCATTTCTATCAATTGTCTTTTATTTCATGAAACATAAACGTATAATGCGTTTTCGCTTAATCTCTTATTATACTACATCTATAATAGTACGAGACTTAATTTTTTTGGAATTTGGAACTGTATTAGTATTATAACTACAATTTATTGAATATTATGATTTAATAACAGTTACTCTTGAGATATGGGAAAAATTAAGATTATACTTTCCAAAATCATTAGTGCTCGTTTTCTTATTTTTGAACCACATAAAAAAATTGATGTTAAATTCTTATGAGCTGCATTTTGTTATTGTAGCAGTTATATAAACGACATAATAAAATAATATTTTAAAATGACTTATAATTTTTTATTTATATAAAATATATATATAGCTAACAGCTTGTAATTCGATTTAATTATATTCCTAAAAATACATAAATACATTAGAAGATCAAAAATATAAATATTTCTTTAGAAGTTTAGACTAATTTTATTCTTTATATAGACAACTAGTATAAATTTGTAGGTACCTACTAGCTTATAAATATATTCTATTATTATACGATATATAGCATTACACATATTATAAAATATTTTTATATTTAAGGTGTTAATATGCAAATATATTCTTTTAGCCGAGTCCTTGTTTACATTTAGAGTACTATTGTTATAACATTAGTACTACTACTTATATGTATTCTTAGTCCGAAAAAATATATACGACGTATCTTTCGGTCTACTGTTGCTCATCATTATGGAGATTAACAATTTATTGCTATTTTATTGTATTCCGATTCTTTTAATTGAACAAATTATTTCAGCTTACGAAAGAAATATGATGTATATCTTTATTTATGTCTGTATTTTTTTTCTATGAATCAAAAATTAGAATGACGCCTCTTCAGAAACTGGCTCACCAAAACCTACTGACCGAATCACTAGCATTATGGTAATTTATAATTTCATATGATCTCTAATTATTATTAGAAAACTTGAAATGATTTTACAATTCACGAAATCTTCCATTCGTTGTGTAAAACAAATTATACCGTATATATTTCTCCTGTGCAGTCTACTGAATTTGATATTTTTCAGGCGAAATAAAAAAAAAAATTGATTTTATTCATAGGTACAAAAAGTATTAACGAATTCGACGAAAACAACCGTCCAAGATGTTTTAGATGTACGGAAAAAAACCGTAGAAGTCAGTAACCGCGTGGGAGGAAACACGGCGAATTCAACCGTCTTAGACAAGGAAAATCAATTGCCGCAGGTATTTATCATTTATATATATATAAAAAAAACGTAGATGTTTACATAATAATAGTGTGTGAAAAATATAATTCTGAATGTATTACTTTATTATAAACAAGTAATACAACATGTAATAAATAATAGGCAGATAATACAATAGTTATTATTTTATTATTATATTATGATAGTTATAATACAAAATGAGTATAAGATATTTGTATAAGCAATGATGTCACTTATCAGAAAGTACAGCAAAAAAATAGGTTATATATATTACTATTGCTCTTTCAAAAAAATAATAATAATAATAATAATAATAATAATAATAATAATACTAATAAATAAACAATAATAATAGATCTATAGTGTCGTAAATATATTCTAAGGATTTGACTATAATTTTACTTTCAGATGATGGACCTAGAAACTATGTATTCATTACTATCTGAAAAACATTCAGAATTACTGCGTGCATACAACTGCATGCAAGTCCAACAACTCAAAGACTCGACGTTACGTAAAGACAAACGAGAAATCCAACGGTTGTCGAAAATAAATTGTGACCTTTTAACAGATGTGAACAAATTGCAAGCTCAGCTCAAAGAGACGACCGAACACAATGAATTGCTTGAGTTCAGACTTTTGGAATTGGATGATATCGAAACAACAACTAAAGTAATATATTATAATTACATCGAGTTAATTAAAATCATGTCATATATATATATATAATATGTGATATCGATCACGAATTATTTTATAAGTTTTTTCATGTATCACGAGTGCACGACCAACGTTGAAATAATTGAGTAGGTATTTGAATGAACCGTATTACTTATTATTTTATCCACGACTCGACATCTGAAAATATTTTTCATCGTATAATCATATTTTATACAATATACATTCAACGTTCACCGCGTGCTCTCGTATAATGTATTTATAATTTAAACATGATATATGTGTCCCGTATGGTTGCAAAACCTTTTTGAACTTAATCAAACCCATTGTTTAATGTTTTTATGTATACCTAGCTGAAAAATCCAAACCGTGAAACCACTGAAGATATGAGCGACTCCGGTGTTATGTCACTAGCTACCAGCGATGATTTTTGTAGTGATGGCGACCAACATGAAAATGAACTAGTAAGGCACCTAAACGTAAATAATCCTGATGCATGATCTACGGACAACAGATAAATGTCACATAATTGAGTTTAGAAAAAACAAGGTCGTATTCTACTATATATAATGTATAGTATAACGTATAACGTGCAATACAGAGTAGTTTAAAATTGGTGTTTTTTTTTTCTATTGTCTATTAAAACCTGGTGATCTTTCAGTTCTATTATATTTTTGTCCTTGTAACGCAAGCCTAAGTAATTTTTGCCTTTATTGTGAGAACAAAGTGTTGACATTTAAAAGGCAACCCGGATTTGGGAATAAAAATTCAGACATATATAAATTGCTTCCTGAAGTCTATTGTATTGTGAGAACAAGGGTTTAGAATTCAATATATTTTGTATTAGTTCTAAAATAATATTCGCAAAATATTCATCAATTCATCATTAAATATCCACATATAAGTTATTATTGAATTCATCAATGAAGCAAACAACAAATATATATTTGCACATTAAACTATCTAAACAATCATTATTCATTGGTAAAGTAATTGTTTAAAAAAAAAAAAATCACCGAACAAGACAAAGTACGTGTGTATAAACAAGCGAATAAAAATATTGATCACAATTATTGTCAAATATATTCACGATTTGAATAACGACTGAAACGAATGAAATAGCATAACGTATAGGGAACAAAAATATTATCGTCACCTTAGAATTCAATTTTATATTCAACGCACACCACTCTTTGTTTATATAATATTCCACCAACTAATTTTACTGATAAATAATATTATTCAAAATCACTCTCACACGATTGTTATTCATTTATTTGGCTACCAGTTTATATTATTCCAGCCGTTATGTCATCGAAATCCATAGGTGTGCCGTTAACTCAACGAACCCTCTCGACTTCACTACGTGCAGTACAACCACTCCTACTGGAAAATATCACAATTATAAATACTATTCGTATATATATTCATATACGGGATAGAATGTTTTAAATACAATAAGGCCAGGCTTCAAAGTAGAAACACGCCTAGAACGTATATTATAACACTGTGACAACCTTGTGTGACAGGTATTCTATAGACTTTGTGGACGGTTCGTGATCTGATTTGAAATTTTCTGTCTTTCAAAAATCAAATACGCGCTGCTACAATTTAATAGTTGTGTCTATTTTTAATGGCTTTTCGATCCAGTACCACTCGGCATCTGTAGGTCGTACTGGTAATAAAAATATATTTTTACGGCGGCAGCGTCCGGGTATATTATGCTGCCCGAGCGCAAGGTTATTACAGGTTTCAGTTTTTACCTCAGGGGATGCAACCAAGAGGGTTCAATGGGCATTTTTGACATTCCACACCGACATTCCTTTACCTAACCATCGTAGAATGTAAAGGTTATCTGTATAGACATGTAATATATTATACTGTAATAATTTTTCATTCCTATACACACATTTGTGTGTGTGTGTGTGTGTGTGTGTGTGTGTGTGTGTGTGTGTGTGTGTGTGTGTGTGTGTGTGTGTGTGTGTGTGTGTGTGTGTGTGTGTGTGTGTGTATGTGTGTTACGAAAGACTGCGGGTTGTTCGTTTAACGTTAAATATTTACTATCTATACTAGAAGTATATTTACATAATTTTATACGCCATTAATTGTTTAAATCGTGTTTTAGGATGTAAGACGATGTGATAATATCAAACAACGACTGATGGAGATGTACAACAGTGTATGTTACTGTGTAGAAGATAGATCGACAATTAATCAAGTACTAGCACTCATAAGGCATTTCGAGTGCCGTTTAACAGACATAAATCAAAATGACCGGCATAAACAGTCGTCGTATACAGACTGCCTACAAGAAAGTGGTATTTTCGAAGAAGATATTTATTCGGAAGCCGTATCAGAAGCTACTCAAACGGAGAGCCCCATTGAAAAAACGATCGATATTCTATCTACCGATTTAACCGAAGAACTTAGAAAATTATCGAGAATTCGTGAAAAAATCGAAGAACGAAAAGTTCCATTAGTAGACGATCGAGTTGCTAAAGAACTGTCGTTTTACAAAGAACATTGGCGAACTTTAGAGAGAAAAATCGAAGCTTACGAGAGCACGGGAGACGATCGGTTGAAACTTTTAACAGCATCCATCGATAGAGAATCAAGACTGTCCAGTGAAGTAAAGAATTTATACACCACTATAGATAAACTAAAAGAACAAAATCGATTGTTAGAAGAAGAAAAGTGTGAATTCGAAGAGGCGGAAAACGATACCCGACTTAGATGTCAGAAGTACGTACATTTTTCGGCAATGTGCTATTTTTAATCATTTAACGATTTTATTTTTAATTTTTAGGTTGGAAAATAAATACATGACATTGGCTGAGAAAAAAAATATACTACAAACAGAATTGACGGGCAAGGCTGGAGAAATCGAAGCGCTTCGCCGAGAATTATCTGAAGTGGACGCTAAGAAATGCGAAGCCCGTAAACACGCGGCCTCGATGGAAGCATTGGTCAACAAATATGAGCAGAGGAATTTTGAACTCGAAGAGTCTGAAATGGAAAGCAAATGTAAACTACAGATTTTAGAGAATGCCTGGCCAGCTATAGTATTATGGAATATTTGGCGTATAGTGTGTAAACATTACCGCAAGCCTAGACCGGCGAGAGCTGTTGAGTATAAGGAATCCGCAAAGTTGGATATAGATTATTTAGAAAAATTGCGCATTATGACCAAAGAAAGAATAGAAATGGAGAAACGGATTCAAGATCTCGAGTTCAAAGAGAATGTTTACCAACAGACTTTACAGCAAGCCGATAACATTTTGGCCAATGTTGAGGAAGGGTATAAGCGTCAAATCGAGGAATTAAACTCGGAATTGGCAGAAAAGCAAAAACAATTATCAGATCGAGAGAACAGAATGCGGTTATCAGCCGATTCCAGAGATAGGGAACCTGAACTTCTCGATCGAATTCATGGTCTCGAAACTGAGGTACGAGATCTGGTGCATAAACTTAAATCTAAGGATGTAGAAAAACAGTCATGGGTTCGTCGTGAAACACAACTCAGAAACGATATGGAACAGTTTGTCAATGAAGTGTGCCAAATTAAATCAGAAAATGCCGTACTTAGAAATCAATTGGATTGCGAGAGAATGAAATTTAAGGACCTACAGAAAGATATCAATTTTAAACAGTCTGTGTACGCAGAACTTGAAGAGAAATCAAACGCCGAAGTAAACACTATTTATTAATAATATTTGTATAAAATATATCTAATTTTTTTTTTTTTAAAATATACTATCACAGGCAAAAAATTACCAGTCTACTATACTAAAATTGTCAAAACAAATTGACGAATATGACGTCACAAATGGAGAACTTAAAGAAGAAGTTGAAACTCTTGAGGTAAACTTTTGTTTCTTGCTGTTACTAACATTGCCCAGAGCGTTATATTTTATTATACTCGTAATAAGCATATAATAAGCCATATGAATGAGTAATAAACAGTCACCAGATATTACAATTAATTAAACTATTTTATTCGTATTGCAATACAATAGAAATGGATTTTAAACTAATTCATAACAATGGAATGATTATTTAAATTATTTATTTAGACTTTATATTAGGTAACATAAAATTAAATGTATATTAGATGATATGTCAATGTATTTTTATTCAATGTGTTCATAGTTATTTTATTTGAAAGAAAAATAGCTATTCGAAAATAATAGTTTATTATGTTTGTATATATTATATATATCGTATATATGTCCCTATCTATTATATATCGATAACAATACATTTCTAATTGTTGTAATATAATTTTAAGAGATGTACCGAAACGTCCGAAACTGAATTATAGTTTAACTTTCAAATCATACATACTACATATACATATAATATATACGGTTATTATGAATTTTTTTTCTCAGGCACACGTTAAACTTTTACGAAATGCACTGTCAAAAGAAAAGGAAATCAAAGAAAACATAACTGTCGAACTGAGCCAAGAATTGTCTCGAAAACAGGAAATAATTGATAACATGGAAAGGCACATGTCATACAATGGATCAAAAAATGCTGCCGAGGAACTTCAGTGTGAAAACTTAAATGTGCGTAGTATATATGTCATTTTAGTGTATTCTATACATTTTTATTATTTTTCATTTTCAGACTAACAATGTTGGGAAATTGAACTTGGAACAAATCAACGATCAAAATCAACACGCCACATCGTTACTTCAACTGTCGAACATTCAACAATTGAAGGTAAAATTTAAAATTGGTTTAATCTTGTGTTGTGATATCATAACGTTATAGACGTATAGTTATGAGTTTATATTATTATAATATTGGTAGGTACTACTATTTATATCTACATATAATGAAATTGGCGTAAGTCGCTTAAGATCTTTTCAGCCAGGCGTTCGATATGATGACGATGGTTATGCAAACTTATAAACTATAAAATAATATACAGTCACGACAAAAAAAAAAATAAAAAATTCGTAATAAAAGTTCAATGATTCGCTATTATATTATGAAAATATTGCATGATGTTTCAGACGTGTGACGCTTGTTTTAAAAATTTCGAGCCACTTTTGTACAAAATAATGGAAAATGTTAACGATGTAATCATCACGTTGGACTCGAACGGCAATCACAATGTCTCGCGACTCCCAACCAGCACGACCAACGGTAAACCATTTATAGAATTGATTTCTCATAAAATCACGCGAAGTGTGAGTGTAACCATCGTTTGTTTTTTTTTTTGCAGATTGTCCAAAATCTAAAAATTCTGTAAGTATATACCATGCGCGCGGGAATCAATATTATTATTTTTGATGGAACGTCTCTTGAGTACCGATAATGTTAAATTGTGTTTAGGTACAATATGAATTTCCGCTGAAGATAAAACAAACGGTTTGTCATCTGACCAAACAAGCGTCCATACTGGAAGCCAAGAACGTCGAAAAAAATAAAATAATCATGTCGTTGGCTGATGAATTGCTTTATTTGTCAGAACACGACAAGTGGAATCGTCGATTAGAGTTCACGAGAGGTTTCAATTCCATATCATCTACTCGATACGCTCCCGACTTCAATTGCACAACCGTGGAGAAATATTTGAACGGTGGTAATATCGAGTGTACTCCAGATAAAAATGTGAGTGCATATCATAAAGCAAAAACAAAACAAATAAAATTGCTTAATACCTTGTATGTGTGTGCGTACTTATCGTTCGATTCGGTATATTTTTAAGGCCGTCTACTGCACGCACTGTAAGATTACATTTTAGTGTATACCTATGTAAAAATATTGTTATAAGCGTGAGAAGTGTGAATTATTTCGATATCGTCAGCTCATCCATTTATATTATGATTGTTATTATTTCTAAACGTTTTCATGGAGAGATATTGGCCCATATGAACGTGGAGTTATGTGACGTCGAAAAACCGGTAAATAACCACAGCGGCGAAAACGTGCTAATCACAACGGTTAGTGTGTCATCGAGTTCGTTTTGTTTGATGATTTTTGTTCCGAGCCCAATCCAAGAACACAAATTTATTTTTTTATTTTCAAGATAGTATTCGTGTATACCTATACATCTAATATCCGTTAACTCGCGTGCACTTTTCACGACTCTCTCGGTTCGAAAACGTTACTTAATATGTACAATGCACATATTATACAAGTACCTTCAAAGTTGGACAGTCAGACGAGTTTATTTATTTATTTACACAACCGGTTCGTATACGTAGTATGTATTCCACCACTATAACCCGTTTAGCCGTCTTCTCTGCATATGTGATTTCCTAATTTACTTACGTACGGGATTATTATTAATTATTATTCGAGCGATGAACCCTCTGAACCAGAGGTTTCCCACGGGGTGCCACGAACTTCAATTGAAGGTGCCGTAAAATTATTTGTAACTATTTTTTTTTAAGAAAAAACGTTCTTATGAAAAATAAAACGCTTTGAGCAATCACACAGACTATAATGTAAAAACTACTATTGTGTTCCATATAATTTGTAGTAAGTAATACTGCGATCAACCTATTTTAATTGTCATACCGATTTGATTGCTATAGATATAAATACATAATATATTACTATTGAGTATAGACTGTATAATATAGTATAGATCCGTATAGGGTGCCTAAACAGATTTTTATAAAATAACTAAGGGTGCCGTGAGTCAAAAAAGGTTGAGAATCTCTGCAGTCTGAACACACACGAGAATAATGTAACACGAAAACGATTTCGTTTCAGAGTGACGACCGGAAATATCTGTGCCTTATCGGGCCAGAGAACCCCATCGGTCTGCACGTGGTCAGGCAGATCGGACCGGACGGCATCATTCTGGCGTGGAAATCGCCGCAACCTAACAACATAGGCTCGTTGGAGGTAAGTCGACATTACGGTGTGCGTATATGCATGGCTGGCGTATACGGACGCATTCAACAATTATTGTTTTGCGGAAAGCGACGACGTCCGCGAATATAAAACTCGATTAACAGCACCGTTTGCTGCAGCAGTAAACACTTTTGAGTTGTAACTGGGTTTTCGCGGAACACGCAATATTAACGGTATAAAAAAAGAAAATGATTTGACGTGAATTCTGAAAACAAAAATAAAATTTCAAATTGTTAACAAATCCGTTATTTTAATCTAATTATACAAACGTAAATAAATTTACTAAACAAAGCACAAGAATCCGTAAAAGAATGTTGACCAGTGACACAACTATTCACACATGAACTGCAAAGTGCAAACTATGGAAATAAATTATTATAAATGAACAAATCTAGAGATTTTCTTGTAGGTTTTTTTTTTTCAAACAGATACATCGAATCAATACTAATAACTATGATAACCAATAACTTATGATAAATGCGATAAATTCTCAAAATATTAAAACTTTTTTGTATCAAATTCATTACAAATAATTGATAAATTCTACGGTTACTATATGCGTATTCATATCGCGTATACATGGAGCAACAGTATTTGTAATTCGATAACCGACAAGCTATTGTGTTTTTCGCAGCTGTTTCTGAACGGGAAATTTGTGCAGAGGATTGAGAGCCCGAAACGCTCGACCGCCGTACTATGTCCTGTCAACCTGCAGGAACCGCTGACGATAACGATGAACGCGGTAAAGGACAACGGAGACACGCTACCGCCCATCACCGTGCACCATCCGTTCGTCATCTGATCACGCGTAACCGTAACTTCTCTAGTCTTCAGCAATTAAACTGCGAAAATCAATCAAAACCATTTATCCAGTGTAACATAAAAACATGTACATATTATTATTATATTATATTTATAACGATATACGTATACGACCACGTGCTATATGCTTGTAAACACACGTCGTGCGACCGTTGGTGGTTATACGCGTCGAGATTTTGTATTTTGTTTAATTTTTAATATTTTATACATATATTATATATATACAAAAACGCTTAAAACGGAATTATTATTTTTATTTTTTCTGTTATCGAATAATATAGAAAATTAATAACGCAAAATAAACACATATATTTCTTATATTTATAAAATACATAAATATAATATATTACATTATTATATATTATCTATACACCCATATGAGTTCCCAAAAGAGTGTTGTTTGTATAACATAATATTATGTATGTATGGCGATCTAATACGAGTATAGAAATAATCCTACGTGATACGCCACGAACCCCTGACCGACATCGGCGTGGCGTGGCTGTACACTTATATTATAATAATAAAAAATATAATGCAACACTATTCCAATTAACACTGCGAACAGCTAGACCATTATAATAATACGTATGTCGTACGTATATATTTATATATTTATAAAATATTACACGGTTCACACCTCTTTAGCCGTTATATGATATCAGTATTATTATCTATCATTATTATTATTATTATTATTATTATCATCATCATTATTATTATTATTATTATTATTATTATTATTATCATTATCATTATCATTATTATTATTATTATAATGCGCACACGTTCGTATATACACACATATGCTGCAGTATATAGCACAACACTATGTGTACATATAATATTATAATTATACATGACATGGACTCGAAACGTTCGAATTCGTTTGTCGTTCGATATATTGTATTATATTATATGTCTTACACACATCACACACATTTACGTCCTCCCGTTACTGTATTAGCAAGGTTGTCGTTCTAATTTGAGCGGCTAAAATTTATATACATATTTATTATATATGTAATTGCTTCACCCCTTTCACCATTGTTTCCTGTACGCGAAGGACACTCGATGATATATTATTGTACCTCTACGTGTGTATCACGTATATATATTATGTGTGCGCGTATAATACGTATAAACGATACTTCTATGTATGTGTATAATATTATATTATATGACGTACAAGAGGTGTGTACGCGGCGAAAACGTGCTTTGATTGAAAATCTCCGGACCGTCGGTCGGTCGTCGCGTTGTCGTCGTGCCGTTGGTTTATCTGCGGCGGCGCGCACTGTGGCAGTGAAAATTCGAAAACGTCTCTACCGCCGTAAACACTCCCGCTATATAATGATATGATGTAGTATAACATAATAATAATATATAATATAACGATAACATAATATCGTCATAATATCGTACCGGGATGAATATGTGGGCACTTTGTCGGGATCCAAACGGCGTTTACCTTAAGTGCCCAATTCTAAACCCGAAATAAATTTCCCCCCTCCCCCCGCGATATATCTTTGACATTGTTTTTTTCATCCGTTTTTATATGCCTGCAGTCAGTTAACCGCGTATTAATACGCGAGGTATAACTTGAAGAGTGTCTCTATCTGTCATTATGTCCCCCTCCCCCCCCAATGAATCGCAACAGTTTTCTAACCATATATAGGCGGTAATTCGTAAAAATTCCAGAGGAGTGGGCTGCTCATTCGTACAATCTCCAAAACGCTAAAAATATACAACGTCGTCGTATGAAACCAATGAGCTAATATTTTCGCTCATGTTTCTAACCGTTTTCGATAACCAAAGTTGGAAAAGTGTTACGATCCCGTCCGAATTATATTTTTTTATGTATTATGATGTTATAATATTACACGTGATTAGAACGCTATAAAATATTATAATGTAGGTACGCTGTTTTTGGCGTTTTCATATGAACCCAGTGATACGATACGATTAAAATATTATTACACGTATAATATATAGATGCGTGATAAATGTATGCAACGTTTACGACGTTAGAGGTACTCGGAGCACAGTTAAACGGTCGTATTCTACTTTTGCGGCATTGTAATTAACAGAGAAAGTTTTTGTTTAAATCGTATGCACGCGTACACACACATACAAACACACGCGTGCACACACACACACACACACGCACGCACACACACACACACACGCACGCACACACACACACACACACACGCACACGCGCACGCACACACACACACTGTGTATTAACGTATAATATAATCACACTTTATCGATGAGGTTTATTCAAAAGAAATCGGAACGATATTCGCACGACTGCGCAAAACGCATTCCAACTCGATATTGACAATATTTCCATCAGATAGTGCGCCGGCGACGGTGTTCCGCCGTTTATCCGTGTTAATGCTGGTATTGTGTTTAAAGAGCAGGTAACAGTAGTGCATACAATATGCACGTATAGTGTACAGGGTGTTTTGTGCTAGTACACATATACTAGCCACGTAATCATTATGATTATAATGCACAGCACATCAATCGTCCTGTAGAGAGTTTTGCGGTTTTCATTACGCGCGCTTATTCGTCGAACCGGGAATGAGAATAATTTATTTTGAAATGTTTCCCACCGAACGCCAATGCTTCACGATCACGTAAATGCGGAACACTCGCTGTACATGTATTAGACAATATTTATTGGAACGTTATCGTCATTTTATACAACACCCGCACGCGGTTACGTCATTATCGTTGATATTTAATAGAGCAATTATTTAGAGTCGTAAAAAGATATGCATATAATTGCTGTTGCCTGTTGTGTATAAATCGATTCAGTGCATATAATATTATAATATTGTTTATTTAAACTGTCGAAAACTAATAAAATTCTTATTTTTCTATTACTAAGTGTTCTCCCGACGCGAGGAAATAGTGTTTCGGTAATTTTCAAAGACTGACTGAAATATATATATATATATAGAAAACAAAATATAACAAATGTTGACCTGTATAATCAAAATAATTAACAAACCCTTTTCACCGCACAAAATAAAGCATTAATATAATTAATAATTGTGTTTACGAAAAAATTAATTTATCATTCTCATTTTTAGGATTAAACTTTTTTTCCTTCTACCTGCCTACAGGGATTTTAATTCCTTTCTTCTTTTTAATCCGTTGTAAAATTAATCAACCTTGTACATATTTATAAAACTCAAACTATTTCCACGTTAACTAAATGTAATGTTTTACTTTAATCAAAGCACAATTTTTTTTCTTTTTTTTTCTTTTCATTTTCGGAGGAGAGAGTTTTTTTAACGGAGATTCTGACGTCCGACAATAATTTATTTCATGTAGTTTTATAATATTATTTTACTTGAAACTCGGATGTTTGAATAAATCTACCTACGTTTTATTCGTATCCCAGTTTATCGTTTCAATATTTTCAGCGTAAACCGCCGGTATGACGATAATATAATGTATTATAATATGTGAATTGAATCATATACAATGTATGAATAATGTACGAAAACCAACAATGGACAATATGCGAAATATTGTTTAAGTATTCGATTTTTATTAATTAATCGTTATAAAATATTTATTTATACGAATCTTTTATAGTTGTATAATATGTCATATAGTGGTGCGCGACCTGGGAGTCCCCAATAATTTTACACCAAATAAAAAATTTGTACCTATACTAAATATATTATTTTATACTAAGTAAAATTATTTTGTACCGTCGATGGCTGTATCAATCGTAATATTATGTCATATCTTAATGTTGCGATAAAAAGTTCTGCAATGTTATTATGAAATAGTCCGATAGTCGTTAATCGTACTAATATTTTAATTCTTTCTGATAAAATCAACGCTTTTAAAAAGAAAATTCTTCTGTGGAAAAATTATATCGACGATGACAAATTTGAAATGTTCTAATTACTATCAGAATTCCTCAGTGATAACACTGATACCTATGTAGATATTAAATTTGATAAAAGAAATCATAACTGCTCATCTAATAAGTATACAAACTTTGATGCACGGTTTGAAAATTTTCTAGGCAAAAATCTAGGTGGGATAAGAAATCCATTTCTTTTTAATATCAATAAAATACAATTGGGAAATTTAAAAATAAGCGAAGAACTTATTGTCATGTCATCAGATGAAATTTTACGTATCAGATTTCAAAAAAAAAAAATGCACGTGATACATTTTGGATTTCCATCAAATTTGAATATACAGAACTATCAAAACAAGCTATACCGATTTTGCATCAACTTATTTATGCAAAGCAGCATTTTCAAAACTAGTGATAATTAAAAACAAATATCACTCCAGATTAAATGTCGAAGCATTTTTAAGAGTAGCAGTGTCAAATATTAAACCAAACATAGAATAAATCATGTCTACAATCCAAGCTCGGGTCTCTCATTAACTTAATAAATAGTAATTTTATAATTTTAAAAATATTAAAATGTTGATTATCATTATAATAATTTTGGTAAAAATTTTGATTTCAGATTTTATAAAACTTTAATTTTATTTATCTATTTTATTTTAATATATTTAATAAATTTTGTATTTATTTTTTATTTGTTTATGTTTCGGATTAATTAAATTAAAGTAATACTAAATTTGTCTAAAATTAAGGATTTAATTTATATGAATAAAATGTTTGTAGGTATACATTAAGACTGTTAATTAAATACATATTATACACTCACAGAATGTTGGTAGGAAGAGGGTCGTATTATCAAAATAAATAACTTTGGAGGTAGTGGACCAAAAAAGGTTGCGCATTACTAGTGTAGATGACGCGCGTCGTTAAGTGATTTTATGAGTTATTTTTTTTTTATAGTTGTTATTGCACATAATGTATGATGAGCGATTCGCGGGTTTCGTGCGTTGTAATTTGATAAAAACTATCGGGAAGGCCGTGATAACAGGTAGACAAAAATAAAATCAATTAATAATATATTATTAATCGTCGTTCGTCATACTGCTGACACCGGCGGCATCGTCGGACGAAACTTTAGATAAATTGGATATGTGTTTCAAATGTATGTAGTTAAACCGAAAAACTTTTGTTTTACGCGAGAAACCATCTCGCTATATAATATATTAAATATTATGTCCATTATTGTAGGTACGTAACGATTCTCCACGATCAATATTGTTGTTTCGCTTCAATTGTTACGATGATGATACTCGTAATAATAATAATATTATATCGGGAACATATGCTATTATATATTTAAGCTGTATACAGATCGATAACAATAATCGCTATTGGAAATATCAACTGTATAGTGTACATATTATTGTTATCGAGTGGAATTAGGTATAATATAGCTAGGCGTCTCTATGTACATATATACAACTATAATTTATGTATATCACCGGAGCGTTCAAGTTCGGAAAACCGTATGAATCGGAACTCGAACAATCCACACGAAATCCGCACCGCCATGTATAACGAGATACAACAAGAATAATAATAATAATAACACACTGTAATGTATTCGAAACACCACTGTGGTGCAATAATTGTTCTGATTCGCAGCACGCGGTATAATTACTAATCCAAACAACACAATGCATGTGTACCTGTATATTACATTGTACGTACAAGTGTGCGGTGTATTATTATTTGACCTATACCGATGCTTTTAAAAAGGTTTTTGTAACGTGACCTCCTTAACCTAACGTGACGTTTTTCTGGCCCGCTTATAAGGTCTATAATATACCGGTGTGTAGACGTGCGCATATTTTAATGCGTTTTTAATTTTCAAAGATCAGAATCGTTAAGATAATAGGGAATTTTTCTCCTCATAATATGTATGCTAAAAAACGAAATTGTTGTACACAACCATTTCACGCCTTCCCTCCCTGTATTTAGTACGCAAAGGCCCTCCTCTCCAAAGGTGTTGTGACCTACAGTTCAAGAGAAACCAATCTGTAATACACAACAGAGTTGGTCTGCACCGAAAAAACTATGTGAATTCAGGGCCACCCCTAAAATTTTCGGGGCCCGGGGCCAACACCTTTAGTGGGGGGGGGTTACTGTTTAATGCATTTTTAACAAATAAAATTACCCATCTCCATAAATCTAATATTGCAAAACGTGTTAATGTGTACCCTTCGTTACTTTTGGTTTACTCTTTAATGTCTACCGTGCTCATTTCGATCGATGAACACAACCTTAAGGTTAAAACGTATTCAAAATTTAAATAATTAATAGGTCATACATTATAAATAAATAATTAATTATAATTAACAATGCACATGACGTATACAAATCTACGGTGTATATTGTAAAAACATTTCTACACGTATAATACACAATGGAACTGGAGCGCGGGCCCCGTTCGTCCCGACCTTAAGGGGGAATATTCAATAATTGTTTTTTTATTGAATTGTTGAATTTCGTTTACCTATAGTTAAAACTAGGTTTAAGATGAAACTAAAAATTATTTAAAAAAATGTTGGTGTATTTTTTTGTCAATAAATTGCGTTTAAAAATTGAAATGTTGCCATTTGAGTTCCTTTCTACTGGTTTATGTTTTAAGACGACCCTGGTGTGTGTGTGTGTGTGTGTGTGTGTGTGATATCCGGCCGACACGGACACACCAAACCGTTTTGCGAAAAACATGAAAATGGGGTCGTACGATGATACAACTATTCGTATACTGTATACATTTGAAAAATGTTTTTTTCCCTTCCCGCGGTACAGAGCATGAAAACACCGTGTACAAACGTATCGTAATATTTGACTCCGTAACGAGATCTCGACAAACGGTACACGCGCAGTCGGTATATAATATTATTATAATATTTACGGTTTATAAGCTCGCACGGGTCGTATAATTGTTTTGATTCACACGCGAAAACCACCGGCGCACGAGATAATAAATTAATGCGCAACCGTATGTGTTTGATATTTATCACGACACGCGTCGCGCGCCGTACTACGATGATGTATAATATAAAATTGTGTTAAATTGCAGGTTTCAATTGAATAATGGGGGTTTTTTTTTCGGGCACGCGCAACGGTAAAAGAGACGAAAATTCCAACATCTTAATACGCGACGATCGCGGGATCTGGGGTTGGGGGGGGTAGGGGGGAAACCTTGTACACGCGAAATATATTTTATCATAACGGTGCGTAAAATTCTCACCGAATGAGAATGAAGCGGGGCGGGGAGGAGAAAAAAAAACAGAATTTATTCGTATGCGGTTGTGTTATTATCGGGTCGGTGAACAATGCAAACGATACGTAGGTATATATATATATTATTATTATAAAGTTATGCGCGCACGTCATTTGGATCGCAACCGAATTGATCAAGTTTTTGGTTCTTCGGCCGAGTGTATCGTAATGATACTATAATATACAAGGGCGTCCGTCTGAGAAAATCCTACGTGTGCGCCGGGGTAGAGGGCGGATTACGATTCACATATAATAATAATAATAGTATAATGCGCAGAGTTTCGAATAAAAATAACAATCAAGTATGACATATATAACGCGCGTTTGCACAACGCGATAATAACGGCAATATACGCGATAGTTTTGTTTTTCATTTTTTTCTTATAAATAGTTTTGTCTTTTTTTTCTTCCATATTTATGTACATCGTATATTATGTGCTGAGTGCTCGCATGTTCGCAGCGATTTATCCGAAAAATGCATTATCAATATTATTCACGAAAAACTTTTAACTTGTATGCACGCGTGTTTTTGTCCGCACTAATTTCACAATCCTTAATATACATAATAATATACTCATGTGTATGCGTACTTCATAGCCCTTCTGCACGTGAACCAAAACCGGCGGCACCGAGTATTATGGTTAGATCGGGCCATATCGGTTTGATCACTATTTTAAAAATGTGGCTGAGAGTACAGCGAGGAGGCCGAAACATAATCTTTTACCAGAATAAGCGTGATTATTTAGGTAACGAAAATCAAGGGTAAATTAATACATAGATAACAAATATGATACGTACAGTTGTACAATAATAGACATGTACACACCTGTTTCGTATGCGACTCGAGGTCGTTGTATTCGGCCTGAAAATTTTTTTCAAAGTTCGGCGCCACCAACTAAGGCGCGGTTGATACGCCCAAAACATACGCGTAATAATTTTCAACGTCCTATCGAACTCTCGACGGAGACCGGAAAAGGACTTGGATAATGATACTATTATATGTATTCAATTTCACATATGCATTGTGATCAATATCAATACATCAGAATTTATTGAGTATCTATAATAATAATGATTATACAAGAAAAAATCTTTGAAATCAGTATATTCAATGCAAACGAACTGTCTATAATAAAACACTATATCAAATTTAATGTATAAACTATCCTTTTTTTATTTATTTTTTTTTTCTTATTGTACAATTAGTAATTATATATTATTATTGCAATAAGTATGTATGCGGAAATAAATTTACAGCTTGAAATGCATGATTAAATGTCGTAGTAGTGTCACTTTTGTATAAGCTAATGACATTATTGTTGATGTTAAATAAAGAATATAAAAAATACAAATAAATGGAACATCAATATCAGTGCAGACAGTGCAGTACACTGAATTAAAACTGAAAACTTTTATATTTGAATTCAAACATGGAAAATAGATCAATCACGCCGATATTAATCGTGTACGAAAATCACGTGAGTTCGTACAATACAACCGCGGTTTGGGAATAATATTATAATAATATTAAATAATTTGACTCATCACAATATAATAATAGTATTATCATTGATTATATTATTTATAATCAATGGTATTATATATACGCGAGTGTTGGACGAGACAGTTGGTTTCAGAGTTCTCGCTCGGAGCCATATTTTATGTTTAAAATCAATTAAAAATCACATTATTTATACCACGTCCCTTGAATATTACTCAAACCAAGCCCTGATTAAGCCGCGAAGGAATGTTTTTTTTTTTCGAAAATGAGCGTTTAAGACTTTAACATGTACGCATACGCATATTGTATGTGAATATATAACTTTAATATTATATTATATACTGTTCATTGTACATAGACGGATTGAGTCCGTCGCTTCTGCACGTGTGTGTGTGTAATCGATTACCCCTGTGTATGTATACTCGGCACGTTGTGTACGTGTCGCGCACGCGTTATTCGGATGAGAAACGATCTCGTTGTTATTTTTTGTCCGGATAGAAGGAGACGTACACACACACACACACACACACACACACAGAATAATAACCATAAAAGAAAGAAAATAAGAGAATAATAATCAAGAGAGTTGGAGAGAATAGGGTGAAAGAGAGAGAGAGAGATGAAAAAAAACAATGTACACACACGCGCACATATACGAAACATTTGGAGCGGATGTATATATATATATATATATATGCTTCAAAGTATACCTCTTGGGAACAATAGAGGTCAGGGAGTCACACATCATTGAACAACGCTGAGAATTTTTATATCACATAAATCTCGCGCGCGACGCGTGTACGGGTGTACTTACACGCGCCGCCGCATCGTATACACAGCATATATATAATACGTGCGTGTACATTACAATATTACAATTTTCCTCCGTGTACGCGCCGATGACGTTTCGTATACGAAAATACGTCGAACTGCAGAGAGAGAGAGAGAGAGAGAGAGAGAGAGAGAGAAAGAGCTGCAAGAGCACGTCGTCGTCGTCGTCGTCGCGATTTTTGTCGGCCAAGTGCGCGAGAAAAGTTCGGTTTGTACATTATATTCTACTTAGATCGTATATAATAATACATACACTGGATACTGGATATAAATAATAAGAATAAAGATGTATGGAATATAATATAGAAATTGCGTCCCAAAGTTCGCACTTATTGCACATGATTTAGCCCTTTAAACGATAAACGCTCATGTGCATTGGATCCGATTTTTATTATATTTCATGGTTACACACGAATCGCGTCCCGAAATAAAATCTTCAAAATCTTCGATAATGTGAGTACACAAATTGCGTCCGATTTATATCTAATATAATGTTATTACTTATTATAGTTATTCGTGTGATCCACGAACGCGGTACTTAAAGCAGTTCATGATTTTAGTTTGATTTGCAATCGTGTTGTTGGTGTATATACGTTCGTGTGATATTTGTTAAATAAAACCTAACACTCTAAAAACACTATAAAATGACTTCAGTGGTTTTAAGCAAAAAAAAAAAATAAAAGATGCGAAAATATGGAAAAATATGAAAGCGGTCAATTAACCCGTCTTGAAAATATATACGTATTAAGGTATCATTCAAGAGTATATCAGTTTTTAATTTTTTAATTTTATATTTATTATTGTTTAATTTTAATTAGGTATTATATTATTATACATTCTTATAATTTAAGCCTACACATCTAATTGCATGACAAAGATAAAAATCAATATTTTTAACCTACCGAAAGTCGTAATTTGCTATCAACAGTGTGTATGAAACGGGAAGGAAAATGTTTCTACTTTGGGACGCAATTCACGCAATCGATAATTATACCAGGATGCAATTCGTGCGGAAAGGGATTTCGCAATTCATGTGCAGCGATTTAAAGTTTCCATGATCGTCGATCCCGCACTATAATATATATGACGACGCATGCGTATTTATGTCCAAAACGGCCGATTATTATATCATATATGCTTGAACTCGTGACATATATACTTATATATTATACAGTGTTGAGTGTATGTCCTATGTATTATTACAATCTAAGATATTTCATGGACAAGACGTGTTGTCGTCGCGTGTAAATATTTGCTGCAGTGGCGTGGCGAACTTCATTAACGTATAAGGCACAATAATTTATATAGTCAGACCCACCAAAAAAAAAGTGTTATTATCCATTTTAATATAATAACTCTTATTTTCAAATTTCAACACATCAGATGATCTTCCCAGTTATCCTCTTTAGAAATGATTTTGATACCCCTTTAACAGCTTAGAAACAGTAAACTTTCCGATCGTTCCAGAACCATTGTAAAACGTAACACGTATGTCTTTATACGTTTAAGCATCATCGTTATATTCTTCTTATTTTTCATATTTCAGTGTCTTACCATTTAATGATTTAATATTACTTATTGTATGGTAACTTATATTACAAGAAGGACGGCTGTTTCGCCGGGACGTTACAGTGCAGAATCAGAAATAAGAACGGCTGCAACCCGTCCCCTATACACCGCGTTTTTTGTGAGATGCTTATATTATTCACAGTCCGAATCGAATACGTACGATGTATGCGTGCCTATATCGGCCGAGCACTGGGGCTATATTATTTATGAGTCTAACCTGTAGTGGGTTTTGAGTCGAAAAAGAATCCGTTTTCGATCAAATTATAATTCAATAACGTGGTATTTTATTGAAGTCGATATACACTTTTTTTCCCGATAATAACCCTTTTAACCCTTCCAAATAATAGTTAGTGCCCTTGTTCTGAAAAATATCAATCATTTTCATGATGATAAGTGTTGAACATACTATGCTTCGTATGCGATTTCTTTGACGTATATGTAATATATATGCCACAAGCAGTAGAGGGTGACAAAGGGCGGATAGTGGGGCTGAATTGGCAAAGTCATCACTTCGTATTTTCCGGCCACCCCACTGCAAAGACATTTTTAAGCCGTAAAAGTATTTTAAATATGCAAAAAAAGAAGCTATAAATATTTTTTAATATAATATTTTTTTTTTCCTTCGACGTAGTCATATTATACAGTATTTTTATATTTTTAACATTACGTATATTATATATATTAATACATTTTTATAATGAGAAGAAATATGCAATAGTGTAACTACAATCAAGGTATTCGACCTTGGCCAGGATTTGTCTTATGAAAAATTAGGAAGGCAAATATACTTTTATTTTTAATTACTTTTACTATAGTCTATTAAAATAAAATTGAAGAAAAAAACGGTAATATTGCTAGTGAAGTTACTTAATATATAAGGTATTAATTATTTACAATTTCACCTCCCCCTCTTATAAACCAAAGAGCCTTTGTATAAGGCAGTGACCACCTCAATAAAATAAATAATTATACTATAATGTATATAATAACTATTTTTTTTTTATCTAAACCATCGCCGCGCTTTTATATTTTTGTATATTTACAAATATATGCGCGTACACTGCCAACAAACTATTATTCGTTGGCATGTGCACTGCATACATTTAAACTTTGCACTGTACAAAATGTTAATTTGAATGAATTACACTGCTACGAGGTTCATAAGTGTGAAAAGATCACTGTACAGAGATGATGGTTGACTAATATTCACCACCGATCATTGACCCTTCTCTGAAAATATATGTTATGTTATTAAAGTTTTCTGTGCTGTATATTATGTATTATTATCATTTTATTGTAGAAGCTGTCTCCACGGGGACAATGCGGGCTGTGTCCTCCTGTTCGTTTTAATAAAAATTTAGGATTTCACACTCTCGTACCGAGTACATGCGTATATGCAACTAAAAACATTGATAGTATAATTTATTTGTGTAGTAATGTAAATACTACATCAGTAATTACATAATTTTGTTATTTTATAATATTAATCGTTTAGCATTAGTAAAAAACACAAAAAATATGTGTCCTGTTATTTCAATGTCATATATCTAATCTCAGATTAAGCCTGTGAGTCGGTGACAAAGTACAGTACTACAGTACAACACTATACCGTAGTCGATTGGGACGACACTGTGATGGTGAATCGAGAAGTAAAATAAATATTTATGATTGTCGATAAAATATTTGGAACTATGTCAAAACAACAAAACCCGAACGTCGTCGGTTTGAATTTTAAATCAAATGTTCCCGACACGTTCCAGTAATAATACTTAAGATTCAAAAAGCAATTAATTATAAATTAACGGTAACGCATCGTCATTTAAAATTAACGTTTACTTCAAATTCAAAAATGTTAATCAATATTTTATGTTGCAAAAAAAAAATAAATAAACAAAAGTTTAAGAAATGAATAAGTCTGAAAACCGTAAGTTAAAAATGCGAGTTGGTATTTAACAAAATATTTCATTTAACTGTGATAGATATTTTTTTATGGTTCCTATATATTTTGTCAATATTTTATATAGTTACTGGTTACAAAATACATTTACTTCTCATTGTGCTCATGATGATATTAATTTTAAAAGTTGTGATCGCGAAGTTCAATCACTTATATCAAAGAAAAGCAGTTACATTTTGAATTGTCAACAAGAATATCAGATTACATATTATGTGGTGATGGTTAGAGAAAGTCATAAACCAGTGATCGTTAAAATTCGGAAGTATCAGAATGGTCAAAATCATCGCCAGATAATTGGTGTTTATATTATTTTTGTTAGTTACTTGTCAAACTATTTTAAACATTATTAAATATAACCCTTTGTAGGTTTAGTACATTAATACTTCATATGGCTTGTAACGAATTATTGTAAATTGATTAACCACGCATAAGTCTGGACAATAGAAGAGATGATGATACTATTAAGATTTTGATCACCGGTTGAAAATATTATATCTTGATAATTATAGATTAAAATTATAGGCGTCTTCAAATGTGTTTGAATATTAAACTCATTTGTTAGAAGCTTGGAATTTTTCTAGGGAGTATTCGTTATAGTTTAAAATAACTAAAATTTCGTATTTCATATTTTTAATAAAAAATAAAAAGTACAAATTATGCCGTTTTGAGTATAAAAAAAAATCTACTTAATTTGTCGGAACACATTACACAGATTAAATTATATTACACACTTTTTATCGTTACTACTGTTTTGAACTGTATACCGTTTTAGTATTTTCAAAAGTACAATATTAGGTATCCCAGTAAAATACTGAGAACATACTTTATGGCATTTTGGATATTTTAAATGAAATGAATTATAGAATGGACTCATGAATAACATATTTGAATGAAAAATAAACAATAAACATTTATGAGCATATTTCGTGTGTTAGGTATTTGAATTATGAATTTAATTTTGATCGAAATTTTAACTTTTACCTATAACAGCTATAACCTTAAATTGTTTTAAACTTTGGAAGTAATAAAATACCACTGCATTTTAAATGTGATTGTGAACCAAATTTGGTTTACTCTATAGCGAGTAGGTACCTACTTATAAATATTAAGTGCTTATGAATAAAAAATTATTCAACAAGAGGTTTGTGATTTTAAAAATTATCTTCTTTCAAAGTTTCTAAAATGACCAATTTTTTTGTTTACTATATTATATTTATCGTCTACTATAGCGTCTTGAAAACTGGGTCATCGGACGTATGATATCATAATTCCAACATTTTTTCTACAACACAGAGTTTCTATATTAAAGTTATTTCTTATTATACCAAAGACTATCGTTTCCCCAAGATTAAAACAATTAAAAATAATCACTTACATTTTTTTTTCGAAACCATTCTTAACTATAATATAATAATAAAGATGAAATAGTTTCCTGCAGTAACCTCTGCGTTTGATTTTCGATTTATAATAAAATGCTGCGTAATGCGTACGGACTTTTAATGTATGAAAAAGTGTTTGCGGATGAAAAAAATAAAATAAATCCCATCATCGTTAAATAAATGTTCTTATTTTCGACTCGCTCAAAATCTATAGTTGGAAATATCTGTCATAACTCATATAATACATAGGATATCACACAACGCTGCAACATGATACAATAATTATATAAAAAAAAAAAACAAAAATACTATTTTTCATTTATTGCTGCTTGCTTTGATACGAAAATAATAATGACGTCCGTCTCACTAATGTTTACACTATTGTATATTATTCTAAAATCGATTTAATCCATAATAATAAGTAATATCAATCGTTTATGTATTGTAAATATTTAATGAAAATGCGCAGTATAGGCAGTAAGTTTTTTTTTTAATAAATTATAATTTACTTCACGCGTACATTGATTGATTGATTATTCGTAATAGATTATCAATTTAAATGAGTAAACGTCAAAACCATGGTCCGTTGAAAAATCTATAAATACCACGAGTATTTCTCTGCGTCCTCACCAATCCTCGTTCTTCGATGAAACGGTTGCCTTTCCGTCCATTTGCTGTGCGACGGACATATTATATATTATACAAACATACATAATATATTATGATATATCTGTGGATGTGACTCACACGTTTGGAACGGATTAAAAATACATCGCCGCTACGACCGCTCTATGATCCTTTAAATTTAGATCTCGTTTACAAACAATATTCAAATACTAAGCAATAAAATAATTTACCACTGATCTTCTATTCCG
Source organism: Chaitophorus viminalis (assembly GCA_025469195.1). Taxonomy (NCBI): domain Eukaryota; kingdom Metazoa; phylum Arthropoda; class Insecta; order Hemiptera; family Aphididae; genus Chaitophorus; species Chaitophorus viminalis. The sequence continues at coordinate 243,001 of JAIPRK010000276.1, forward strand.
TTGTGCTCGTACTATAATAAAACAAATTGGTATCCTCACCACAACGGAAATTTATATTTATATATATATATATATATGTTAAACTGTTACATATAAAGTCCGGAATTATAATAACACTTTGCAATGTGTATTCAGTGATTTTTGTGCAAAATGTAAAAGTCATATTTTAATCATAATCATATATAAATATGTGTTTTATTATTAAAATCATATGTTAAAATTATAATACGTGAATTTATAATATTAATAACAGTTTTTTTTTTTTTTATACCATGATTATAATACATATTTATTATCTTTGCACTTATGGTTTCTATTATTTCATCATTAATTAACTCCAAAGGAGAAATGGCTTGTTTTAAATGGTTTTCAAGTTTCAATATTTCGAGTATTATATATTATAATTTATCATATAGGGGACTAGAAGTGATTCTAAGTTGTACTTTCCAAATGAACAATGCCTGATTGTGATTGACGAATGAATTAAAGATTCATTGGATTTACTATTAACCATCCACGCCCTTAAAATATCTTGCACATCTTTATTTGCTTGTTCAACACTTTCTTGGCTCTGAGGTATTCCATGTACAATTCTAAGTTGCGGCCACGTATTTTTTAATTCATCAATTATATACAGTTAACGAACCCACGGCCGTTGTCCTACTGCAGAATTGACGGTGCTCCAAAAGTACAAAATATATCAATCAAATGATATTATGTTACTTCAGTTGCAGTTTTTGTGATTTTCTCTGTTAGCTATTTATGGACATTACATTTGCACTTAAATTAAAATTTTTAATTTTGTCAACAAAAAAACTTTTAAAATTAAAATTATCTTCAACTGCTCTTATTTTGATTGTACGGTTATACTAATAAATACTAATACACGTTTAAAACTAGCGTATATAGTGCACTAGTCCATAAATTCCGTTTAAGTCATACTCTCACGTATTTCTAAACAACAGAATTTCACTATCAATAAATGTTAAGTCGCTTAGATAATGATAATAATTTTTATTGGATTACACCTGTACCGCATATATACATGGTAGATGCCACATATCGTGGACATTTATATATATATATTTTTTTTTTTGTTTGGTTGGATATAGACGATGTAGTTCAAGCGCTGACATAATATATTATATAAAATATAACAAAGTTAACATAATATTCGACAAACATCCTAGGTGAACGTATACATTATATTTACATGGCGATTATTGATTATAGTTAAAATGTAATTTGTATATTATACTTTTTTACATTTCAGTGATATCTATAATATTTTTAACTTATTATTACAATCAACGATATTATAACGTACGCACATATACATCTATTGTAATATTATGTCTCGGTAGGTATTATTTGTATGCGTTTAATGTGAATCGCGTTTCGTTTCTCCGCAATGATAATATAGAGAATTCCGTGAAAATAATTGATTTAATGAAAAACCGGTCAAAGCAAACGTTGATTGTGTAACGATTTAACCTTAACGGATCAGTCAAAACGAATAGCGATTAAAATGTAATTTTAAGTTTGATAAAAATTAAATTATTAAATTTAAACCATCTATTTAATGATTATGACATAACAACGATACTCAATAAATTATATAATTGTCCAATATCATTAGCGTAAACTATTCATCGGCCACTGTCAACTCTTATAATATTATTTCACTACCTACTGTAGATAATATGTCATATGCTTACTGCACATTCCCGCCAACTCAATCGCTCTTTAATTGTTTATAAAAGTGCACGGGAGTCGATAATATGATATTATTATTTTTTTTTATCAGTTCCAATACGATAATTTAAGTACTCACTAACAGCGTAGACGAACAATTTGTTTATATTTTGTTAAACTTCGTACCAAGCTTTGCGTTTACGGAGGATTTCTATATGACAAAACCAATCTCGATGCTATCGTGTCACTGATAGGAAAGACAAATTACATTTTTTCCGCTTTGAACATTGAACCACATAAATGTTTTTGAGAATTTTGAGGAGTCGTTCCAACTTCTTCTTCTGCAATCTGCACTTCAACTAAACTACTTTGGTGAAGTAAACATGACCATCATCGTCAAAGGTTTTGTCTATGTACTACTTTTGTTGACTTATAGAATCATTGAAACTATGTGTGGAACGGATCCCATATTATTTCCGCTACGCGAAATCGGTCAGAAAGATATTGGCTACAAATTATTTTCTTATATTCAACCCAAAAACATGTATATTATGTTAAAAGGAACAGAAATTAATTCATGATGATTTACGTGGTCTACCTCTATCTATGAAAATTGTATAACTTTGGGTTTATCCGACAGAAAAAAAAATAAATGAACAATAGTGATTTTAATGCAAAACGTAATATTACGTATATTACGAAATAATATTATATTATGATTAATGATTCGTAACTAAACGCATATAATGTATTGGAAACTAATTCTCTTACATAATATTATTGTTATTAATCCATAATTCGTAAATCTCAAGTATTTCGACTTAACTGCATAAATTCAGTATACATATTAAAGCGTGTAGTTAGATTACAAATTGAAAACAAATAAAATCATAGAGAACTTTCTCATGAACGTGTGTCTTTTATTATTATAATTATTATTAATTTAAAGATATTGTGATGTATTGTTCTTGTTTTTTTTTTTTTTTATTGTAAATTTCTTTTTTATCGTCTCGGTACATAAAATCCACCGTTGAGAGTAAATACGCGATACACCTATATAGATATTGTTCGTTGTAGAGGATTGGGCAACCGTACGTTATGCACGTGTAGTATAATAAACTTTAAGTCGTGCACCCCCCCCCTCCCCCACCCAATATTCCGCTTCCATCACCACTGACTGTGAGCGCACCGTCAAAGGTACTTAAAAAGTATTTATACATTATGTGCCCAGTCATTTTATTTCAAAAATATCCCTATGCTTTAAGCCTTACTGAAACGTCCTATTTATTGTCGGAGCTTATACGGGTCTCCGTAATATCCGCGGACGATGCATAAACATTCAGATTTTTACGACGTACCTAGTATACTGTAGACAGACAAACCGCGTGCAGGTATCTATATACGTATATTATGCAGTAAGTGTATTAGGTATTTTGGTTCATACGCAATCGTGCATGTGATATGTAATGTATACATATAGGTACGTTATAAAAATATATTATTTAATTTATGTACAAATTATGTATTGTGTTCGATATGTGAACGTATACGCACATCATTATTTATTTATTCGCAAACGTTTATAATAATACAACAACACGCGTGTACACCTGCACAATGTATAGTTGTGCATTCGATATTTTTAAAACGGGGTAAAGCATCAGGAACAATAATGAAGATATAAGCTATATTATGTGGGTTTATAGCGTATCATTTACATAACAATAAAGACTATAATATACAGATTAGGTAAGTATTTAAACTATGAGATCAAAGAGCACATTATTATACATATAAACATGTCTTATTATTATTATTATTATTTTATTAATATATACATATCTATAAGTGTATGATGTACACTATATATTATATTATATACGACTTACTGTACGGTTATTATTATTATTCGTTTTTCCTTGAATGTTATGTATATTTATATATAAAGATTCATGTGGACATTTTCAATTTTCTATAATGTTTCGTGCAATGGGTATTATTTTCGGGTCGCGATCACTTCGCGGTCATTGTGAAATGCGCTTTTCGTATTTCGTATGCGCTGCCGACTGAAAGGTCCACTAAGCCCCATGTGCGGAGCGTAGTATCACCAAGTCCCAACTATACGTCCGTTTGAAAATCCATTTAAAGACCTATTTAATCAAAACGATCTTACCGATAAGATTATATCGTCGTCTTTTTCGAAAAACGTACAGATATATGTACATAAATACAATATGCTGTACGCGTACTCGGGATTCCTGGGATGGGAATATAACGATATTGCAGCTCATTAAAGAAGTGTATAATACAATAGTTGTTCATTTCATTCAATTTACAAAACAAGGATAAAACGATAACGGTTTTATTCAAAATGTATTACCAAAATGTATTCCCCAGCCGAGTGTTCGAGTCCGTAAAAATATTTGACGGAATCTGCGTAAAACGCAAAAGCTTTAAACTTCGAAGTGAAACCACAGTTGGTCATTCGAAATTAGAAAAAGAAACACGAGTGGACCCTAATGTATAGTATATATTGTTTTGCGCGTACATTTTATATAGGACAGCGGAGGGTTTGTCCATGGGTTGATTATGCAAATTATATTTTTATAAATTTCATAATTGTTACCAACTGATTATTGTAGGCAATTAGTACGAGATAAGTCAAACTTCGTGTTCGTTTTCCTACCGTAAAAAGCATATCGTTTCAAAGGCTCATATAGACGGCACCGACGCTAAAGACTGTGTAGTTCGTGTTCATATATCCAATGTTTAAAACAGTTTAAAGTAAACACGAGTTTAATACAGGACAAAACCCGTATTTAAACAAAAACGTTTGAAGAAATTTTCAAATAAAGATTTCTTAACAGCAAGACTTACATAACGAGAAAAACTGCATTTGTGTGACATATGTTTGAAACGTATTTTACGAGTTTTGAAAGTACAAACGCAAATTCACACTGGGCAAAAACCTTACATTCTTAAGAGATGTGCCTGAAGGCATTTACTAAAATTAGTAATTTGTATGCGCACAAACGGATGCACATTGTATATACGAGTATAGTAGGCGGTTTTTATGTGACGTCTAAAGAAAAGTATTTTTTTTCTGAACCGTTACGTACAATAACTCACAATAGTTGAAGATTCATAGTTCATAATTATTACATTACAATAACCGCGCACGAACGACTTTCGTTTATGGTGTTTACACTTAATAATAATATCTTTTTGTAACAATGTAATTAAAATTAATGCGAGGAACGACGAAATGCATTTGCATTCTTACTTCACTATGGTGTGACTTAAGGACAATACATTTTTCCAGATCGAATTATCAACCGCTAAAGTGAGTAAGCTTATAATATCATACGGAAAGGTTTTCAGAAAGCGTTTATGATGAACAAAACTCAAAATAATAATTGTAACGGGTTGATTCGGATTGTAAATTCGTAACTGCTTAATATGTGCGAGTATAAAAACTAATACATAAGTAGTAATTATATAACGGTAGGTTTGTTAATTTATGATATGACATTTATTTCTAGTTAAAATAACTAAAATTGTTATCAAGCTTGCAGTAAATATTCCTAAGTGTATTAAAATATTGAAACACAACTGGTTCTTAGTTGAGTAAATCGTATTGAAAATATCAACACATTTAAACATTTTAGCTATTAAATAATACATAATAGTAGCCGGTAAGTGTACAGTGTCGTGATTATGGCCACCATGGGGACTCGTATAACAGTTCGTTGACCAGTTTATTAGTTTACACGATGGAGTGCTTTTTCGCCGAGTGTTTCCGTTCAGATGCACTTGCGCGACCCGGAACTGCATACGAGTGCACGAAAATTTCATGCGAAAACCATGACGCGCGTAGACTTATCGTTAAATTTGCATACATAAACTGACGCAAATACCTGCAGTAGTGGCTAATCTTATTCTGTGTATATTTCAATGGTAAACCGTGAATGATGATAATATTGTTCTGTGTTATTATCTATACTACACCTATCGTGGACGTGTATATTCTGACTATAAAAATGCAACAGTTTTTACCATTATCACATATTTTATCCTATTCGACTTACTTACTCGTTGTAGTTTTACACAACCATATAATAATATAGTCGACGAGAACTATTAACAATTTCACGGAAGAACCGATGACATCACGGAAGCGCTGTCAGCTATATAGTTATATATATTCTACTGGCCACAGTATAAATTCCACCGATTTTTTGCATATAAATTCAACCGGTATCGGCTAATTTTACTTGTAAAAAAAAAATAAAACATGAATGTAGTACAGTCTAATGGCCCGTTTTAATTTTTTTTTTTCATAATATTATGTAAATTTTACCGGTTAAATGTTATTTTTTTCCCCGACATGTATATTCTACTAGCTATGAATCGCACAATCAAAACGAATGGTTTTATGTTTCTCCGAGAACAAAACACCACAACGGGAAAAAATGCGCGTTTTCCGAAAACATGAATCAATTTTTGGCCGTATAATAAACGTTTAAATATTGTTGAGTTGTTATTCAGTCTTGCTGTAAAGGGATCGCCGCCGGCCGTTCTGAAATACCGCGGCAAAGTACAAGCTGTCATGGTTTACATTATTGGTACGCGATATTCTATGTAGGTATATTACGTATACTATAAATATCAGTGATTACTTTAGTCGTCGAAAAGCAGTTGCATGATTATGCCCGTTTAGGCGCGCTCAGGAATTTTTCACGTGAGAAACGATTTTAGCTGGAGGTTCTTTATTGCACTGTACAACCCAGTAAGACAGTAGCACCAAATCAGTTTCGAAATGGTCTGGTCTACAGCTATATAAATGTATACACCACCTACCACCCCGGCACAGTTTCGATGATTTTTGATATATTATGATTTTATTATATTTTGTCTCAGATTAAGAAAAAGAAATAAAGTTCCACCCGTTGGCCTAGGCACCCACTCCAAAATATGGTCTGGTCATGACCAGACCTAAATCCATTGTTCGACGCCACTGCGAGTAAGATAAAATGAATGATAAAGATATAATAATTTTCCCTCTATCTATAGTCTATATATGTTATGATAGTTGTAATAATACTCGTAAGTTATAGCTTATAATATGATTGTTTTTTAAACATTGTTATACCTATAACAAATACATTGATTATGAAAAAAAAAACAATAATATAGACACCACGGTTATTTGTTCGAAAATGATGTAATATCAACTGTGTTAAAAAATACTAATTGTAAGACTATAATGATACAACGGTGTGCATATCCGTCATATTTATCCACGGACACAAAACTCGGTCGGCCGCGAAAAACAGTCGGATTCGCACGGGTATCGTTACGCAGACATCACGTGATCGCGACGTATAATTAGGACTCACCCTGAACACCTATAATATATTTACATACATAATATATATTATATAGAACCAAACTATCGTATATTATGTTTATTATAAAACCGAGCAATCGTATTATAGTGTGCGATGGGAATACTTGACGAGGAATCACTCGCGTAATCTCATTAGCTGTTAACGGATCGAATTTTTGTTCAAAAACAAATTATTGTGTATTTGTGTTGCGATTACGCAATGTCGACTATTTTTGTTGTTTTTTTCTTTAGAAAACAGATATATTTTGCGTTGTGGAAATATACATACATATATACGCGCGCGCGTAATGAGTGTGATGGTGAACGGATGCGCGCGTACATGCTCCGAATAAATAAAAGTGTAGCGCAAGAAAAAAAATACAAGTTTGGAGATCGTGTGATATTTGTTCGTTTACTTACGTGCGCTATACATATTATTATGATATACACCGCGCACCTACGTATTACGCTTGATGAATAAGTATAAAAAGTAAAACGTAAAAACTCGGCGTGAGTGGACGACGAGAAATCATTATGATATGGATGATATATTGTTTAACATAAAAGCGTTTCATAGCAGGGACTTCATATTTTTTAGCCACCTACTGTAGTATATTATTACATATTATACGCTGCAGCCGTATTGTATGCATAAATATATGATTGTGTCGGGAAAAAACTTATAGGCACTTGACTTTATCGAGCTATAGCGTGTCACTGTTTCGGTGAGTACATCATCATAAACTATACTGTCGTACGCTAAAATAAGGTTACGTACACATTTAAAATTTATATATAATATCTATATATTAATTATTAAGGTGTATTTAGTAATTAATTAGTTGTACCGTTAACTTTTTGTACGCGCACCGCTAGGGTAAAATATCTCTGATAGCACAATCCCCCGCTCCTCCCTCTTTCTACCGGTGCGTTCACCATAATTCAGCCACCGCGTGTGCTTTAAAATTGAAATAGGTGTACATATAAATTAGACGATCGTGTCTAATTATCATATATTTAGTGTTTTATTACAGACAACAATAAATGATGTAGGTATACTAATATAATGAAACGCGACCCACGTTTTTACACCGTTTACGGATATCACAACGCACAATAATAATAATAATAATAATAATAAATAAATAAATAAAATGTAATGTATACAATGTATACAATATGAATATTGTAATAACAATATCGTATGGAATTATAAAAAGATTTTCGTCCTTTTTTGTAGCTAATCAACGGGCAACATTCGCGATAATATTATAAAATATTAAAATAGGTGTAATCGCCGTATCTATTATAATACATAATACAGTTACATATTATTTACTTTGGGATGGTTCTGTTGTAATTTAATATAGCTCACAGTAATATTTACCAGTGGTACCCAATTTTTTTTGTTCGTGCTTGTGGTGCTGAAAAAATTAACGGAAACCCAAAACTCATTATTCTAATTTTAAACCACAACTCATAAAAATAAAATATCAATCATTTGCTTTAAAATTTTTTTTTCTTTATAATTTGTTACTCGTATTCCATATAAATATAAAATAAATAAAATAAAGTTTAGGAAAAAAAACGTATTATAATTACTATTTGATTATTTTAATCAAAGTATGAATAATGATTTTCCATTTGCCAATATTTCAATATCAGTGTTTGGAAGGAACGAGTTCCAAAAGGATGCTCCAACTATATTCTTACAGAATGGCACGTTATATTTTTTATAAAAAAGAGCGAGAAACAGAACGAGCTTTTTATTTTTAAGGAAGAAGAACGGCATTTTCCATTACTTTAAAGTTTAAAGTATCATTTTACACAGCTATGTGAATAATTGAAATTAAAATATAAATGTTCTTAGTGCGTATATTATATTTGTATTAAAGTAAATTGTTATTACTAATAGTCGCTATACTCACTGTATTAATATTTATTAAAAGTTGTATTTAGTTATAAGTTTATAACATATAATATATTGAAAGCAAAAATTAAAATGTAATGAATGATTAATGAGTATTTGTTGTACATAATACTTCAAGTACGCTTGATATTATACTATACATTTTATTCTATTTCCATTTTAGTTAATTTTTTTTTACTATGCATTATTGATTTTTTTATCCAATATATATATGTGTATTACAATTTTTTAAACAATTTATGATTATAATTTTTATGATTTCAAACTATCTAATTTCTATCTATTTATAATACCTATATATACGAGCATATAGAAATTGAAGGGCTTGGTGCAACAACGAGATAAGTCCACTTTTTTAAATTGTTCAGTATGAATAAAAATCAATTTTTTTAATGGCAAAAACGTAAAAAAAAATGTTTCTACATATTTTAATTCTATTAATATTACCCAAAATAAATAAACACATTTGGGTTTTCTACATTCTTAAGATTTTTCAAAATTAAGTTGGCATGGAGTTATCTGGTTTTTTGCCACAAAATATTATTTTTATTACGTAAGTATAAACAAAATATTTTTTTTGACCAACTTAAATATTGATTTTAACCCAAAACTCTTTGGAGATTTCTTACATCATATCTTAATGTTCCATCGGTGTTATAATTTTGTATTCCGGAACCTTTAATATTCAATTAAATAAAAAAATATACAAAAGTAGGTTATGGAATTTTTCGTTATTATGGTTATTTCATGTTTAAAACACAGTATAGGCAAAATGAAACTTTAAAAACTTTTATTTGATTATTTAATTTAATAAAAAGCATTATTACAATATATCACACTGTAAACATTTTCTAAATATTGATCTCTTTTAATATACCACCTACCATAAATAGTTATAAATTAAAAAAAAAATGTCCATACTGGGTACAAGAATCCAACGAAGAATTTAACGAACAATATTAATTGAAGTAAAACTAATCACTGGTACATGACGGTCAAGATAACAGAGAATGATAAATATTGATACTAAAATCAACAGTACTACAACTAAAACAGTGTGACCACAGTTTGGTG
>JAIPRK010000276.1:253188-267177 GCA_025469195.1 Chaitophorus viminalis
TGCAACAACCAGATAACTCCGGAGTTATCTGGTTGTTGCACCAAAATGTAGATAATTTTTTCCTACACAATAATCCACGAAAAAGTGCATTTTCGAAAAAAGTGGACTTATCTCGTTGTTGCACCAAGCCCTTCAATTATTGTCGTCGTGCTGACGGAAATTACCATAACATTGAACACCGAAATAATTTGTGAATTTGTGATGCATATTGGGGACTTGAAAATTAAAAATACCTATATAAGCTAATAATATGTACAATAGTAAATATAATATGTGGATAATGTGGACGACAAGACCTAGTGTAAATGCATATGAAAGAATTTGCATAAAACCCATACATTATTTTTCACTTATTTTTATTTGGAACTAAAAAAGAACTTGTTCATTTTCCAAAAAAACGACAAAGGACCGAATTATTTATTTACTTATTTATTTTTTAACAACGAGAAGCACATATATCGAACGAATTCCTTTCTTAGAAGAACGTTTTAAAAATTCTGTTCAATATTCAGTTTTATGGAAAAAAAAAATGAATGCACGTATATTGGTCTACTCTTACACATTCATATTATACAGACTCTATAATATAAACGTGACAATTTAACCAATAGCAGTTTTTGAATGTTATTTAATTTTAAGTGTGTTCTTCTATAGCTCACAAAACATAATAATATTTACTCGCGGAGCACTACTGCAGTTTGAAAACCGTGGTATTAGTAGGTATTATACTATTATGTTCTAACAACCGTGTAAACGGTTCCGGTACGTTTTATTTTGCTCGCCGTTTTGCTCACATGTTTTGTATGCGCACGCTTACACAGGCGGTTTTTATATGTTATAAATCTACAGCAATACCATTAGGTAGGTACGTTAACATTTTACGGTCGGATCAGAAAAATAAAGATGTTTTTCACTGAACCGTTTGTCGTGCTACACAAACGTGTCGTTTTCAATTATTATTAATCGTTATTGAACGCGCTCTTAGTATTAACGTTATTGCAGTGGTCGCTGTGACCCCGGGAGCCGTCCATCGTAATAATCTCACATCTCACGGTCTGCGCGTGCACGCTGTAAACCGTCAATGCACCCATACAAACCGTTCTGTTCAATCGTGAGTCGTCGTCGGTCGAAATTCTTACGCAACGGGTACAGTGCACGCGTGCAATACGTATATGCGTGTACCGCCTACGTACATTATGATGGTGCACCGGTTTATGTTGACGTACTGTACACGTGTGTATTTATAATAACATTTATGGGTACGACCATTGATTATAAATACTAATATTTACCATTGACCATTGATTATAAATACTAGTATTTACCATTGACCATTTTATAGTATTGACCATTGATTATAAATGCTAGTATTTATAGTCAATGGTACCATTATTCATAGGTGTCCTGAGAAATCATTGTGCTTTTCTACGGTCTACTTACTGCGGATCATCAACTCAATTCGTGTTGTTTTTCCATTGACCCCGCGCGGCCAAAGAATCCTTCCCTCGGATCTCCCCTCGCCGCTGCCCGACGTTTTCTGATGTTTGCCATTAAATCGTTTTGGTTCCGATTACATAAACAGTGTACGATGTGTGTATATGTAATAACGCCGGTTTCGGTCGATGACGGTTCTCTTGACTGATTGTGCGTAAAGCCAACAGGTTACATATTTCACGAGGACATGCAGTACAGTCGCCGAGCTTTCATTTACCAAGTAAACACGAGATCAATCATCCATAATAAATAACGATTAACGCTGTGTACAGTGGCGTACCGATAGGGTGGCATAACGGGCAATGAGCCACGGGCCCGGAGGGAGGAGGAGGGCCTTTCCAGTAATGTGGTAAATCCACTAAAACCGATCACCATTATTATAAAATTTTAGTTTTTGAATAAACTATATTCTAATAAAATAAAATAACTTTAAAATAAAATAAATTTAATAATTGCGCGACGCCTGCGATGTTAGTATAGGTATATTAGTTTTGGAACAGAAATAACAAGGAAACGCATTATACCCGTCATTTAGAGCGGTATAAAACTTTAAACTCTACTAACCGTATTGATATAAATCGTGTGAATAGGTCCACGTTCTTCATATTCCACATTTGCAGGCCCGCTGGATTTTGCCACAGGCCATCGAAATTTTAATTACGCCACTGGCTGTGTAATATAGTTTAATATAATGCATTTTTGTTTTGAACCCACGGACTGGATGTCATGGGCTTCATTATTAATTATTCTATCAATTATTATTCCCTTCGTTGTATAATTATTATACTCTTAATTGTATTATTATTGTTTATTTTTTTTTACAGTTTTCAGATTTCAAGTCAAACGAATAATTTGTATGACAATATAGGTATACAAAACTCAAAAAATAACACCCACTGCAATGGTGTTTTCTTCTGTAAATATACTTACGATTATCACTGTATATAGTCACTTATCACACAACTTTCGTATATTTATCCATTAGTTTAGTGTCCCGTTTTAAATTGGTTCCCGAATTCGTTCCCGTTTGAAAAAAAAAGTATTTTATAAAGTTACCTAACCCGAATGTGGCTCCCATTTAATTACGTAGATTTTCATTCTCGATTGTACAGCCTGAAAACTGTCAACCTTAAAATATAGACTGGATTAAAAATGTGCGTCAGCAATCGTTGAAGTAGAAGTCAACCAGTCGTCACTTAGGTAGACATAATAAAAACAATAAAATACAATACATAAATTTAAAATCGTTGATTTGCAAATTGGAAGCAAACTTTCTTCAAATATTCTATTTGTGTAAGTTTCCCATTAATGTATTTAGGCATACAGTTTTGCTGGTAAGTTTCATTATATTACTACTGTGGAATTTAATACCTATAATTTAATTTTTGAATACTGTTCAAAGTTTCCATAAAATAAAATATGTTAAGATGAGCGATTGTAAATTCTTTATTTATGATGGAATAATTCGCAACAATTATACGAGTACATACATATCATATTTGCAAATACATTACTTTCAGAATTGCCGCACAGGTAATGTATTATAATTATTTTATGTAGGTACTATATATACTATAATATAAATACTATATATTGTATTTGATATCCTATAAAAGTATAAACTATAAGTATTCAATTGAATTGGATTAGACGCTTAATTATTTTTATGAAATACAATAACAAACAAATCAATGCTTTCAAGTTGCCAGGGATGATATTTTTTACACTAACTTATGTAACTTAACTTAAGACTCCCGTAAACGATCAAATTCGTTTGATAATTATGTTTGTCAAACTTCTTGTTTTCCTCAAACAATAGCTGAAACGCGCCAAAACAAATCCGCATACTAGCAAATAATTCGACAAGGATAAAAGAATTTGTCAACAATTTGATCGTTTACGACCAGGGGCCATTATAACCATTAGGTATTTGTGTTGGAATTTACTTAGATATACAAAGATACCTCGGAACTTGTTATGCTTAAATACTAATTATCGAATTATTGGCCATATATGACTCATGAGTGATTTTTACGCGCTATATATCTCGTATGGAAACCTAAGTACATTAAAAGGGCAAAGTAAAAGAATATGTTCGTATGGTAAACACAGTAGAACGCTTACCAATTATTTCCGAAGGTGGAGATCCACCAGTGGCGGTTTAACAATTTTAGTTAACTGGGACAAACCTAAAATATTCCACCCACTCACCTGTCGCTGAACAAATTTGATATTTTACCAAAAAAAAAAAAATCAGTGTGGTCCAGTTATTACTTATTATATGTAGTGCTATCATATTTTATAATATTGTTATTTACTTATAATTAAAAAACGGATTTTTACATACATATTATAATTATTGGCTTTACTGGCAGCGCAACGAGGAAAAATATGGACAGTTTATTCTTCATATTCTTTTCAGTTTAGCTATCTGTTATAACTAATAAGTTATAATAAATGATTATTATTAATAATCTTATAATTTTATTTATTTGAAAAAATGTTAATACTATAAACGATGACCACCCCACCGGCCAGCACCCACTCATAATTTTGCCATGTTCAAGTCGCCTTTGGGATCCCACATTCCACTATTGGCACGCCGGTATTATAATCAGTGGTATTCCCATAGGGTATATTACATCATACATGTACGCCGTACGCTCTCAAATTTATTTTGATAATCACGGGTATACTGCGTATACTTTCAAGCAGTTCGTGAAGGAATATAAAATATAACAATTGGTTTAGCAATTATTGTTTAAATACATTTTGTAATCGATATTAATTTTTTACTTTAGACGATATAAATAAATTACTATTTAAATTTTTTTTTTGTTAATATCTCTATTTACATATCTATATTTAAGGGGATTGAATTGATTGGATCATATCCATGATCTTCTGTCTCTGTCTATCACACGCGCAACATAGGAATTTGGACGTTTTCTATTTCCAACGTACCGTTCGATTAATTAATGCGATAAAAATTTTGAAAATTGATTTGAATTCGTCGTTAAGTCTACTTCAGATCGACTTTCCCACTTTTTTCATTTTCGCCCTTAATATCCCCAAAAATTAACTTTTGTTGATTTTTATGTTTCCAATTCGTTTAATTATATTTTGTGAAATTTTGGAGGACAAAATCAAAAAAGTGGGAAAGTCGATCTAAAGTAGACTTAACGGCGGATTCAAATCAGTTCTCAAAATTCTTATCGATCGATCGGTACGTTGGAAATAGAAAACGTCTAAAAATGCCTATATGTTTCGCGTGTGGTAGACATAGACGGAAAATCATGGCTTACAATCCGCTTAAACCCTCTACCATCAGCGTATTTATCATAAATATTTCCATATGAGAGGCTATTGTCAGCGTATAATATTATTGTATATTCTCGACAAAATTGATGGGAACACCACTGATTATAATATTCCGGCGCGATCGTCATGGCCAGGAGTGATAATGCGTGCACTGATAACACAGCGTGTAGACTGATAACGGCCGTAACCGCCTGCGAAACGACGACGCGGTGCGATGAACGGGGGAACGGTCGTTTCAGTGCGGCGGTAGGCTGATGACAACAACCACGGCTGTGAACCATAAACAGTTGGAGACACGCGACGCGACACGATCGACTGGGTGCGATGATTGCCGCGCGTAACGATGTTCAGAATGTTCAGATGATCGTGCCGTGCAGAGTACGGTCATTGTTATTGTAATAATTATTATTAATAAAAATATTATTATAATATTGTTGCTGCCGCGCTGCGTCCGACGCGGCTTCGGCCTTATCCGAGACATTGATAACAGCCGTGTGTTGTTGCACTGTAGTGTCCGCCCGCCGCTGACGACTATTTTTTTAATTTTTTTTTCTGTAGTAAGTTGACGGCTATCCGATCGTTTTCAAACGGTCTTCTACCGGGTTCGCCGCCACTGACGATTCTTCATCTCCTTTCATGAGCTGCGCCGAACTTGTCTCAAATGACGTCGACCTTCAGGTAAGACCGTGTTGCCCGCGACTTTCTTAGGTTTCGTTTTAAAACATTGAATGTACCTACTTATTCGACTGGACGGTGACGTTTTATTATTAATATTGATGTGATTGTACAGGGTACAACATTATATTATCTGCAAATCCGGCTGATTTATCTTTGTTGGAAACGATAACTGGTTTTCAGAGTTCTGTCCATCGAATATTTAGTAGTTACTACAGTTGAGAAATAGTACCTACTCATTTTTCCGTTACTTTTACCTGTTGAATTATGTTAAAACATACCTGTTTTGAGTTTAATTACACGGTTCGGTTAGTGCCAATTAAATATTTTTACATCTGTTATTTTTTATTTGCTTGCAGCAAGTATGACGAGTATGGTTTTGTGCGTTCCGATGATTTTGATTATGTGGAGTATGAAAAATTCATGTCTGCGTACTTGACCATTTTGTCTAAACGGTCTATGAGATGGGCTCAAATCATGACGTCTAACCCTCAGTTAAAGAAAACTGCTCGGCTCAAACAATTTGTGCGCAAAGGAATACCAATGTCCCTTAGGGCACAGGTCAGTATGATGTTTTATGCATAACATTATATGTACTTATTATCGTATAAACAAATTTGCTCGTGTTATCTAGATTTGGACGTCCATAAGTGGTGTACAGAAAATGAAGGATGGCTATGGACCAGATCTATACAAACAATTGCTAAACAAACCTATGAACGAGGATATTAAAAACATAATCACTGTCGACGTACCTAGAACATATCCAGACAACATTTATTTTTATCCATCCTCAGAAAATCATTCTGCCTTATTTAGAATACTGTGTGCATTTGCTGCACAAAATCCATATATAGGATACTGTCAGGTATATTCAGTTTTCATCTTATTTGAAAATATTAAGTTTTACTATTAATCCTCTTTAAACTTACTTTTCTGTTTCTTTGTTTGATTGATTTTAAAACATAGTTCTATAAATTCTAATAAACCTTTGATAAAAACCCTTCAAATTATTTCTGAATTGAAAGGGTCAAAAGTAATTCCTTAAGCTTGCGGCTTTTTCTCTGAACATAAAAAATATTACCTAAGAGTGATATTTCCATGTTGTGCATCACTTAAAATTTAGTGGTTTTTCCAATTAAAGTGTAAACTATTAGTAAGAGATCAGTTGATTTTTGTTTTCTTAAGAAATTAAAATGCACTAAAACTGCTATCAAAATTGAAATTTAGGATTCCCATTCAATATTATGTATTTGTTTGTTCAAGCTAAATTACTATTATGTTCATTTCATTTATGTATCTACATTTGTTATCAACTTTCTATATTATAGTCTTAAAAAATAATACAGTTTATAGTTGTTTGTAATCTGGGAAATGTAAGGAATGTGATAATTCAATATTTTTTCTAGTAAATATCAAAACAAATATATAGATAAAATATTTAAAATTTATATTAATAAATAAACAACTACCATATTTTTTAATAATAATTAAAAAATAATTTTATTGAACTGTAAAATCAATCAACAAATATAACCAACAGCTTAGATTACTTAAGTATTATGTTTGAATTCCATACATTAACTACCAAATGCCAAAATGGCTGGATTTGTCACATTTGTCCCTATATAATTTATGAAATTGACTGAATGTTATATTTAAATCTCATTTTGTGTTTGACTTTACGAATTTGATGTATATTAAATTTAATTTAATCCATGTGTTTGGATGGTTAAATTTAAATATTAAAATAGCTCGAAAAGTGAAGTATGTTAAAACAAAAAAGAAATCACTTCAACCATTTTTCAGTATTCAATATTAATAAATTTGAACAAGTGTTATTGAAATCTCTTATTGTTATAAATTAATTTCTGCTTAAGATTAATCTTTTATTATACAATTTAGTATATATTAATAGTCGTTTAAATAATAAAGCCCCAGGGCATTTTTTTAAAAAAAACTACTATTATATTACATTTTTATTATTATTTTAAGTCTTAAATTGCAATTAAGTATCTGTGGGCATTCCATTGAAGAGTAACTTATTGAAATTCAGTTTCAACTAGTTTTAAGAATTATCAAAAAAATATTACCTTGATTTCTTGTTGTCTTATCTAATTTCAAAACTGTAAAATATTTGTATTACAGGGTTTAAATTATATAGCCGGTCTATTGCTATTAATTACCAAAAATGAAGAAACATGTTTTTGGTTATTGAGAGTATTAGTTGAAAATAAACTACCGGACTATTACTCTAAGACTATGGAAGGTGTCATCGTGGATATAGAAGTTTTTTCTCGTCTTGTGAAGTAAATACAATTTATAATAAGTTGAATATTATTAATTATAGTTTATTGTTTACTATGTTTATTGTTTATTATGTCATTTGTTTTAGAAAAAAATTTCCGGATGTGTCACAGCATATGACTAATTTAGATATGCCTTGGGCTCTGGTCATTACTAAGTGGTTTATTTGCCTTTTTGCCGAGGTTTTACCTATTGAGGTACCTAATTACATTATTTAATTAATTAATTTTTAATAGTTATATCATATAAATTAGTGTAGTAGTATAATTATGAATTGTATAAATATATTTTTATACTTATAAAAACATTTTTTAAACGTGATTTTAATTAAATGAGTACTAACCCATTCTTACACTTTTCATTTTGTTTTAATAAAATTAAAAATATAGTTATATACAGTAGAACCTCTACCATCCAAAATTCCTTTATACGGACACTATTGTTCAAACAATAAAAATAAACAGTGACACGGGTATCAGTTGAAATGACCTTAACGAATATCATAGTATAAACATTTATGCTACCAAACACCCCTTAAATTGCCTATGACAGGGGTGGCCAACACATCAATCGCATACCATTTTGCATCTTTTTAAATTTTTGAATTTTTTTCAAAAAACAAAATATTTTGTAAATTTGTATATTTTTGTATATTTAACGAGTATAAAAATTAAATTTAGATTAAATAAACATAACAATAGTATTAATAATAAAAGTAGTAGTATGTTAGTAGTAATAAGTTAAAAGTAATAATTTGTAATAAATATATTAAAATACGTGTTGTGTGAAATTGTGAAATTAAACATTAATAATACTTTTTTATATTTATATTGTAAAATAAAAGTTATAAAAGAAGTGTAATACACATGTACGTACATATAATATATATTTGCTTATTGACAACCTTATTTTTTTTTTTTTTTTGGTCGATCGCGAAAATCTAGAAAAACTCACGAGGTTAATCACAAGTCTATTAAAGTTGGTTATCTCTAACCTATGATATTTGTCAATAGAGGAACCATGGGATACCTGTGTTCAGTATTTTTTTTTTTATGTATGTATCCAAACTTGGTGTAGTCCCAATTGATTCAGATAATTGAGGTTCTACTGTATTTTAATGTTATACTATTACTATTGCGTATTTCATAATAAATTTTACCATACATTTTGCTTTATAGACAACTCTAAGAGTATGGGACTGCTTATTTTATGAAGGATCCAAAGTTATATTCCGAGTTGGTTTAATGTTGGTGAAACATTATAGAAATGAATTGTTGGCATGTCAAGATATTGCATCATTAGCAGAATGCTTCAAGTCTATCATTCAACAGCCATTTCCTTTAAACTGCCATGTTTTCATTAAAGTATGTACTTAGTTAATATTATAAGTTTATGTGTTTAGTATTTAAACAATGTTGAGTTCTTGTTTTGTTTCAGGGAATGTTTAATAGTATTGGATCATTACCCATGTCATTGATTGATGATCTGCGTAGACAAGTATCAGCCGAACGGAATGCTGAAAAGTCTACATATAAAAATAGAAAAGGCTAAACTTTTATAATTATTGTTATTGTTTTTAAGAGTTATTACGTAAACAAATATTCGTTAAGATGCATAAATTCTAGTCATATTTTTACAATGAAACCTGTGGCCTATGTTTACAATTAGGTATTCAAAAGTAATCAAATATAAAAAAAATCTACTTATGGTAGAGTATTATAAAATATAATTATTAGTTAAAATATTATATTTATTTTTGGTCGTGTCATATTTTCCAGTAAAATGTTTTAACTTACAAATTTTATTGAATTTATGGCTGTGGTTTTTGTAATTTTAGACTATTAACTATGTATCAAAAAATAAGTCTGTTACATTTAAGAAGTGTTAATTATTAATACAATATCAAGTAATAAAAATCTAAGAATTATTTTGTATAAATAATTCTCTAAAAAAATTTTTTATACGTGTTTTGTTTATACTTTATTATAATTTTAAAAGCAACTTCAAAAAATGACAATTTTTTTTTTGTACCTTTTAATTTGTTATGTTTTTGTATTGTTATTGATAAACTAATATTTAGTTTTGCATATCTCTACTATTTTGAAATGTATTTTATATTACAGTAATTATATTAGTATTATATTTTTTTATTTCAAGCCAAAATGCTAGTAAGGTAAAAAAAAAATAAACCCAATATACCATAAATTTGAGTTGCTATTAGTTTTGAATACTTATATAAGATATGTTGATGTTTATAATCTTAAATTATTTGATTTATGTTTTTAAAAGTTTTAAACTTTTTGGTGACTTATATTTATGTTTATTCTTATGTACCTAAAATAAGGGAGTCCAATCATTTTATAGATTTCTAATCTTTTACTTGAATTTTAAATATTTTAGTTATAATATTATTATCTTCGTATATATAATATATTTGTTCAGATACATTCTTATGCTATGTTCATATTAACTTTGAATAATGAAAAATATCTATTTTGACATCCAAACACAAATAGTCAAAACTGTACAAATATTTATGGTAAATACTGAAAAGAAAACGATTAAAAATAAAAGTAAAACAGTGCCCCCTTTCATAAGTCTCGGATTATTAGTTATGGATGGAATTTAGGGCGGGGGTAACAGTTTACCATCTTGTGTTGCCCCTAGCGGTAAATTTTAAAACTGTCTACGCTTATTATGTTATTTAATAATGTATATTATATTTCTTATAGGTTGGAAGGGGCGACTCAATTTTGTTGCCCTGGGGAAGCAAAATTCTATATATGGTCTAATAAACATATTCTATATTATGACCGAGACACAACTATTACCATATTATTTTCTGTTATAGTTATAATAGTTATATAGATTATAGTTATTATATTCTGTGCTATTACAGAGGAGTTATTACAATCCTTTGGCCCAGACATACCAACTATAATATCATATTCGACAGTCCTTGGCTGCATATTATCTACATGAATGATGCTTTTATAATATGACAATACAAATTTTAAATTACATTAACCGCGCTATTATTTATTGCAGAGGTTCCGCACTTTTTTTGACTTATGGCACCCAAAGTTATTTTATAAAATTCTAGAGGCACCCTGTATATATATAGTATATACTCAATGTCAATGGTAATACCTATACTATGTATTTATATTTGTAGCAATCAAACTGGTATGAAAATTAAAATAGATCCTTTGCAGTATTACTAAAATTTATATGGAATACAAAAGGTTTTTTTTATTGTATAGTCTGTGTTATGGCACAAAACGTTTTTTCATAAAAAATATATTTCAAATAATTTCGCGTCACCTCGGATGGGAACCTCTGATTTATGGTAATAATCAGCGATACAGGGTTGCACTTGCTATTTGCTTTATTGGAAAACATGCTCGGTGAATTACAATAAAATACAAATGCATTTCATAACAATTATAATATAAATAAGAAGTTTAATTATGCATGTTTTATTGCACATTTTTGTTGTATGGGCATATATTTTGGTTTGTAGTTAATTTTTTGGAATTATTCGTAAAATTCTTCTTTTTTTTTTTTCTGTGGCTCATAACTAGATTTTTAGTGCATATAAATGCATAGGTACTTCTGTACTTTGTAGTGCATATTTTATCAGATTTGAATGCATGTTGCATGCTTATTTATGCATTTTTCAGTGCATGGACTTACGAGCCCTGGTAATAATTATCAAATTATTTTTGTAGATAATGGGACTCGTAGGTTTTCACTATAACAAATGCAGTGTAGGTCAATTGCTACGTGCGGGTCGCATATCGGCGCCTTGGCTATTATTACGTTTCCATTTCTCGCGACTCCGGGGCGATCTACTCAGCGTGTAAATATTTAACGCGACAGTCATAAAAAAACCATAACATTATGTAATAACGATTGGGCTCAAAGTATACGCGTGGCAAAAGTCGACGCGGGTCGTATTGTATTATTATCGGATGTTGTAGTGCGCGCGCGCGTTTATTCTTATTGTTCGCACTATTTTTTTCTTTTTCGTGTGTTTTTTTATTTTTTTTTATTTCAAACCAATAACCACAATAACACTGTAAACGGCCCGACGGCGGATGACAATCACTGACGCCCGACCAGTCGCGTACTAATCTCTATCGGCACAAAGCACTTGCGCAATCGATCGGTTTTTCCCGTTTTTGTCCCCGAATGCCAATTCAATGGTTATTTTCTACTTTGTCTTACATGTCGTTTGTCCTCGTATAGCTGGTGTGTTTACGGAGGGATGGTGTCCTAAGGGGTAGATCCCCCCGTGTGGGGTATATAGGGGGAGGGAGCCAATCTGGGCCATGGCCCACGGTGAAATTTCAGAGGAAAACATTATAGGTCTTTCAAGCACTGTTTTCAATATTGTATACAACATAATATTAATAATGCTGATTTAAAGCGGATTCACACTCAGTAGTTCAAATATTGTTAGATTTAATATTAGATTAAACTTTCCTATTATCGAACTCGAAGGGAGGAATTTATTGGTTTTACAATGATGGTATGTTTTTATTTTTAAATTTTGTGTCTATCATCACGTTTTGGGGCAGTAAAAATGCTTCGATTTCCTTATTTAGCATTTTTTCTGAAAGGAAAGTGAATGTAAATGGTACTTGGGCGTGTTAAAAAATTAAACTTACACTATATTTTCAAAAAATGTCGAAAAAAACCATAAAAAAATAGAAATTTTTACGCTAAACCACGTTTTGACAAATTGCATTTTTTTAAATGTTCTAACTCAAAAACGGAAAACCGCAAATAATTGACATTTTGACTAAATGTTTATATTGGCGTTTTTTATACATGGTTAAGTTATCAAAGTATTTTGACATATTTTGACCTATTTATAAACAATTAAAATTTTTGATTTTTCCTGTTTTTTTCTTAAATATCGATAATCAACGTTCAATACAGTACATTTATTTTATTTTAAAACATAACTTTTGTTTTAAATTTTAAATAATAATAATAATACACTTTTAATAAAACAAGGAATAGTTTAAAAATAAAAGTATAACACTATAATGTTATGGTTTTTAATTACCTGTTTTTTTTTTTTTTTTTAATATCTTAAAAGATTTAATTTTATATAAAAATCGATATGTTCAGTGAAATACACCAAATAAAGGAAAAATTAAGAAAAATCAAATTTACGTCTTGTTTATTGGCAAGTATAATTATCAGCATTGATTATACAATATACTGTATATTGTATAATCAATGTTATCAGCTCTCAAGGTCACTATACTATATAGGTACTATACATATGCTACGCCAAATGCTTTGTTTTTGGTTTTTTTTTCATTTTAATATTTATATTATTTTTGTCACCTAATATAATTTTTTTTTTCGTTTAATATCCTGTAGGCAATATTAATAATAAACTAATTTTATATGCTATGTCTCTAAGAAGCACATGTTTCTTCACTTAATAAAGTTGCGATATAATGACGTTTATTTTTTTCAATCAAATACACTTGTTTGTGCCCATAATAATAATAATAATAAAAACCAAACGCTTTTGATATGTGTGGATTATCTATCACAACACGGAGATTTCACGTGAGGCGCCTCGAACTGTTACCGATTTTATAATCAGTAATAAATAAAACATAAATATTGTATTCACAGTTCAATTGCACTTCAATATTAAGTAGGTTCACATTGTATGACATACCACTTACCCCAGGATTTACTAATTGCTCCATATCTATGGCGATAATGATATTCACATTTTTTTAAACAACGTTCTAGGTATTCAAAGTATTATTATGGAATAATTATTATAAAACGAAAATTGCGCGGCGTTGTATATAGGCGATTCAGGTACATTAATGTCGTAAGATTTTTTTTTTGTAAGTAGTAGTAGTGTTATGATAACATTCGGTTATTACTTATAAATGATAATAATAATAATTAAAATAATAATTAAAGATTAATAAACTAGTTTTCTTATCGTTATTCATTTACTAAAATTTATGAAGAAAATCCTATGCGCAGATGTATGATTTTAGATCGTTTTATTTCAATGTTCGCATATTTTAAATATACTTCAACTATTCAAATTCCTTTAAAAAATATGCATCTTTTCGAATTAACTTACTAAGCTTTTTATTATGTACGTTTGAAGTGGAAAATATTATTATGATCCAAGTAATC